>JANAVB010013596.1:1220589-1322724 GCA_029216955.1 Iris pallida
CCCCCCCCCCCCCCCCCCCCCCCCCCCCCCCCCCCCCCCCCCCCCCCCCCCCCCCCCCCCCCCCCCCCCCCCCCCCCCCCCCCCCCCCCCCCCCCCCCCCCCCCCCCCCCCCCCCCCGTTGCCGTCATGGCCGAACTTTGTAGGAAGCCCATGAGGCACTTGCCTCGGGCCCAAAAATTTTAGGGACACCAAAAATTTATTTTTTTAGTATATATATATAATATCGTCCATTGCAATTGGGTCCAGTTGAGTTCTTTGCGTGTAGCAAAGCAAACCAATGCCTTATAATTGAAATACTTTATTAGGGTTTGTAATTGTTTGCTTCTGGCCGGATGTACTTGAGGGACAAGCACTTTCCTTTTTTATTTATTCAAAAGGGACAAACACTTTCTTTCCTATTCTCATTGTTGGCTCCAAGCACTTCCTTAATTTTTTTCCTCCTCTATGTTGCTGATTGCTCCGCAGGTGAGTGTTTTAAAAGAAAATAATATTTTTTTTGATAGTTTTTGATAAATTTGTTACAGTACACATCTATCGGAGCTTAAAAGTTTCCTCCATGCTTGATGCAGTGCTTCTTAGCTAATAGTTATTAATATTATCATAAAAAATAACTAAGCAATAATATTAAAAATTATCAAAGCAACAACTATTTATTAAATTATATTTGTGTAAGCGAGTTTTATAATTTATTAATATATATTTTTGTAATATAGATGATTAGGTGTGTTTTAATTGTTTCTTTTTGGTAATTTATTAATAAAAAAATTTCCTCCACAAGTATGTCCTAATTGTATTTTTTTTTTTTATAGATTTTTTAGAAAGAGAATCCTTATGGTCGGCTCCTCGACTAAAACACCTACTAGAATCAGTAAATTTTCGATAGGTGAGTTTTATAATTTATTAATATATATTTTTATATAAATTGTTGATTATCTTTATATGTGGTAGATCAATTTAGTGAAGGAAAAAAAAACAACTTTGTCATTTTATTGCATAGTTATTCCTATTAAGATTGAAATCAAGTAATAGAGAATCTGAGAAATAAAATATTTTAATATTTGTTGTTGATTGTTGATTTGTTGTTAATTATTATTATTGTTGAAAAATTATGATAACATCATTTGATTGCGTAGTGTTCGTATCTAGATAAGCAAACGGGCCTCTAATAAGAAAACAATTTGGTAAAAAAAAATTACGTTCACAGAGGACTAGTACAATATAATATGATATGAACATTAAGCTTTGAGGGCACCACTTTTAGAGTTCGCCTCAGGTCTCAAAATCGAAAGTACGGCACTGGTTGCCGTCCCCTCCCCCGTCCAGCAGCAGCAGCGGCGGCAGCCAACAGCAGCGGCGGCGGGCAGCGGGGGGGAGGAGGGGGGGAGGAAGAGGGACATTTTCGTCCTTTTTTGTCTTTTTTAAGGGTCAAACACGGCTGACCGTCAAAACTGACGAAAAATGTCCAAAGTGTGACTATTTATACATATAACAAACAATGTGGGATGCACCGCACAAATAGGCCATCCAAGTGGGGTGTCACTCAAAAATTTTCTAAAAAAAAGGAATTATAGGGGGTTCCATTTTTTTTCTTTTCATTTGTGCATTTCTATTTAGCTAAAAAAATTGCATTTTGCATTACTTCAAAACTTTGGAAAATCTTATAAGAGTTATTTACTTTTAAGGTATTGTATAATATTAGAAATTTGTGTTTAGATTTTCATATTGTTCGGAACAGAATTTGAATCTCATCCTGACGGCTGGCTTGGACTGAACGTCTAAAATGGAGATCCAAATGCAAATTTTGAATACTATACGAGACCATAAACTAAAGTCAAAAAATTAAATATTTTGGGGTCCTAAACGAGATCTAACGGCCAGTCCAAACCAATAGTGAGGATGAAACCCATACCCAACCAAAATGTAAATTTTGATTATATTACGAGTCCCTAAAATTAAATAACACATTTTAGAATTTATAGACAATCATTTCATTTTAGGTCTAGAAACATGACATGCTTATTTTAGCCAATATTTGAGTTAAGAACACTTACTTCACTTAGACTAGTGCAGACTAATACTGGATAATCGAAGTGAGTTGAATGCAATGAGGAGGAAGTGAGAGCTTCTTCACATAGAAAAGCCTGGGCTTGAGGGTCATAGTACCGATTAATGTCGGGTTGTTTATTCACTGCCAACCCAAAATAGCTAAATCAAGGTGTAGATATGGTGAGTTCCTTTTCTTGAAGTGATGCTCAAGTTGAGATAAAGAAATATACGTTGATTTGGGGACTTTCCTTTCGTACGTTGATGCAACAAAATCGGCGTTAGTGTTTATATACATACAATTTTTCATTGCTTGCATGCTCTAACTTGACAAATCATGCTTAAAACTAAGTCAATTGATGCACAAATTCTAAACTCAAACTTGTATTGTATTCGAAGTACTTAGGAAGGGGTCAAGTAGATAAGCTTCTGAGGCACAATTAAAGAAAAAAAATTGACTTACCATAAAATCTTTTAAGAAGGACATATACATCTTCATGTTATGGAGAAAACACGCATATTTTCTAGTACTGGTCGTCATTTTATCCTCTTATCTTTAGTGAATATAAATTTATTTTATTATATAGATGACATGTTTATAATATTGTTTTCCTTGCCGTATAAAACCCACACAATATTGCATTAGAAAGGGAAAAAAAAAAAACTCAAAAAGATTCTATTATTGAAACAACAGAAAATTTCATCCAGAGTGATAAGTTTTTATTGCTTGCATGCTCTAACTTGACAAATCGTGCTTAAAACTAAGTCAATTGATGCACAAATTCTAAACTCATACTTGTATTGCATTCGAAGTACTTAGGAAGTGGTCAAGTAGATAAACTTTCGAGGTGCAGTTAAATAAAAAATTAATATAGATAATAAACATATAGATATCTACCTACAAATTAATATCTATATGTATATTATCTATATATTTTGTTATTATCCATAGTACAATGTAGATAATATCAAATTAACTAATATATTAAACCACTAAAAGATAAACCAAATTAAATTAAACAAAATATAACTAACAAACTAAAACCTAACTAATACTTGAAAGAAAAAGGAAAAAAAATCCATTTTTTTTTTTATTGTCTGGCGTCAAGATTTATTTTAAATTTTGTTACTGTCTGATGCCAGCGACACTAGCACTAGATCTTTCTATTTGCAAAATCTTCTAACATATCTTATTCAGTACAAATTGAGGAAACTTTATAACTCTGGATAAAATTTTCTGTTGAAACAACAAAGTTGTTCAAACTTACAAATGAAGTAACCCAAAACAATCACACCACACACAACATTATGATGGGTATTTGTAAAAGGGAAAAAAAAACCACTTTGAATGTGTTCAACTCTCAAAGTCTCCCCTACCTCCCATCCAACAATAAATATACAAAATTGAAAATTCCTATTTCTTCTCCTTCTTCACTTCCCAACTATTGACCAATGACCACAGACCATATTAGCACATATTTTAATACCCTAAATGAATACAACCACCATAAGCATCCTACCTTTGACTCCTTCCCCCACTTCTTCCTCACCTTACCTTGAATAATAATAATAATATATAAACCCACCACCCCTTCCTCTCCTTCCCCTTTCTTAATCTCCTCCAATCTCTCCTCTCACACAGTAGCTCTTTCCTCTTACACAACAATAGCCATGGGAATGGGAAGAAAACAAGAAAATCAAGACACCATCACCACCACTAAAGCGCCAAATAATAACAATAATAAACTCTCCATCAAGGTCCCGCCCAGCTTCTTCCGGTGCCCCATCTCCCTGGACGTGATGAAGTCCCCCGTGAGCCTGTGCACCGGCGTCACCTACGACCGCTCCTCCATCCAGCGCTGGCTCGACTCCGGCAACAACACCTGCCCCGCCACCATGCAGCCCCTGCCCTCCACCGACCTCACCCCCAACCTTACCCTGCACCGCCTAATCAACCTCTGGGGTTGGGGTGGGGCCCAACAACCCCAACAATCCCAACCCCTACCCTCCAAGGTAATCCTAGAAGATATCCGCTCCTCGCCGGACCCCATCCCGGCTCTCAACAGCTTGCTCGATATCATCTCCAGCACCGGCGACTGTGACGGTGACGACTTCGATAACAGCACCCTCATCGGCCCTGGCGGTGCCGCCGCCCTCCTGGCATTGAAGCTAGGAGACCAGACCAATCCCGACCTCCGCAACCTCCGCGTGGCGGAGTCCCTGGTCGCCATAATTTCCAAGATCCTGACCCAGGAGGAGCCCTGCCGGCAGCCGATGCTCTCCGCATTGGCAGCCGACCTCGGCGCCACCGTCTCCTCCCTGATTTCGGTGCTGAAGGACGGCGGCTCGTCCTTCCGCTCCCGAAGGGACGCCGCGGCGGTGCTCGGCGCTGTCGTCGGGAGCGTGGACCGGGAATCCAAGGCGAGGCTGGCCGAGAGGCCGGACCTCGTGCCCGAGCTGGTTAGGCTGGCCTCTCGGGAGCCGCTCGACAGGGCGGCCGTCGAGGCCGCCCTGTCGTGCCTCGTCGGGCTGTCCGGGGCGCGCCGCGGCGCGCGCCTCCGGATGGTCCGGATGGGGATCGTGCCGCTGGCGACGCGGGTGCTCACGGCGGCAGAGAAGGCGGTGGGGCCGGCCGCGGCGGAGAAGGCGCTGAAGCTGCTGGAGGTGGCGTCGGGGTGCTCGGACGGGAGGGAGGAGATATGCGAGCTCGGGGAGAGGTGCATTGGGGCGGTGCTGGGGAGGATGATGAAGGCCGGGAAGGAGGGGAGGGAGTCGGCCGTGGCGGTGCTGTGGAGCGTGTGCCACCTGTTCCGGGACAGGAGGGCGCAGGAGGCCGTGGCCGCGTCGAACGGGGGGCTGACGAAGATACTGCTGCTGATGCAGAGCGACTGCTCGGCCGCGGTGCGGCAGATGACCGGGGATCTACTCAAGATCTTTAGGGTCAATTCCAAGAGCTGTCTCTCTGGGTATGATACTAAGACCACACATATCATGCCCTTCTGAAACCAAACCAACACTGTCATAGGAATTTTGGATCTTGTATATGTTTAGAGAGAGATTTTTATCATTGACCAATATACAAACAAATACAGATGAAAAAAATAATGAAATTGTTCCAATTCTTAACAGCAAATTTACATACAATTGTAGTGTGCAATGGATTCTAGTGATGTTAAAGAACATTGGCTCCGTTCATGAAGAATTATGATATATGTTGCACGATTACGATACATATTTTGGTGTGTCCTAATGTATATTGGAATGGATTATGCTATGATAAGTATATGTGATTCTGAAAAATTACTCTATCAAGTTAAATACAATTATTATCTTTCATTGATGTTCTAAAACCTTCAGTTATCATCTCACTACTTCGGTAGAAACTTTATGGGATATTTAGTAATAGGGGCTCACATCGTATAATAGTTGAAAAGAAAAGGCTATTTTGTCCGCAGGCGAGCTGGCCTGTCCTTCGCGTGGCTGCACCCCATTACACCCCCCCCCCCCCCCCCCCCTCCCCTCTCCTGTATACACGGGTCCCACACCGGTTGACCTGTCCATGGGACCGCGTTACGTGGCGGACGGACTGGTCCGCAGGCGGACAACGTAGCAGGGTTCTAGTTGAAATTAGGGTTTTGGTCTCCAAGATGTCGTTTGGGTCTTAACCTTTTTGTTCATTAACTTAGGTGAACAGTAATTTTAAGATCCAAACACTAATGTCGGACATTTTAGAGACCCAAATTCTAATATGAACTATTATGTGAGACTATATTACTAAATAATCCAAACTTTAATGTTTTCAGAATGTAGAGAAACGACTCATTTACCACAAATGACTTCAAAACTGACAAGATTCATAACATGTTGAATAGTAGAAAATTTTCCAATAGTGATAAGAAAAAACTATTATGAAGACTAGAAGTCCGTTAGCAATCTTTACAAATAAACTCCGAAAACTGAAGGTAAAAATAACATCTGGATAGATTGGCACCTGTGGAGAAGATTAAATTACAACCAACCATTGTCACAATTTTGTTAAGAGTGTAAATTAATTGTCATGATATATTCGTTTCTTGTTCTTTTCGCATATTGCGCAATTAGAATACTTGTCCAAATAAAAAGAAACAGAAAGATAAAGAGCAAAAGTATGTAGAAGACCAAATGATGGCCGTGGAGAAAGTATGGTGGCCAAGGATTGTTAGAATATGTTGCTGACGAGCAAAGAATAATAGTAATAATGTTGCAAGTGGTGGTGGGGATGACGATGATGTTGTGCCTTTCACATAATTAAAATTGAAAACTATATTGTTTATGTAAATATTGTTGGTCCCTGCAACCATCTTTTGACCATGGTGATCCCAATGTTATAGAAGCATATACCACATATACCATTGGAAGAAGAAGAAAAAAAATTAATTGTAACAATTCAACAGAAATTGATATTAATGGATGACCAATACAATCAACAATATTGATTGTATTGGTAAATTATAAAAAGTCATACAACTATGAATTTATATATATTTAGATGGAGAACGGATCCATATATCTCTATAGGAGAATGAATATGTATCCCTATAGGAGAATGAATCTGTATCCGTAAAGGGGAGATACGTAAAAATAGACTTGAATCTAAACCTAAATCTAATCATAACTTGACATTAATAATCCCGTGCTGTTATTGTGTTTACTTTCTTGCTGTGTAGTGAATGAAATAGAGATGGAAAAGTTTTGGGTTTGTTTATTTTACCTATAGACAGAGATGATTGGAAGGAAAAGATTCAAACAACCGATCCCAAAATTTTCAGATAGTTGCTCTGTTGTACCATTGTAGAGGCCGAGTTCCTTGATGTTAACCTTTCCTAATCAGGACAAGTATGAGCTATAACTTGAAAAACAAGTTGTAGGTGTTTGGGAACACATCCCAAACGTATGATTAAAGTCATTTGAATCAAAGTGTTCGTACTGGATACGTAACCTCTTTCCTTCTCTTTGACTCTAATTCATATCCTTACATTAACTTCAAAAGTAGACTCAACTTTGGATCATTAGATATGTTCTACTTTTGTGTGCACGAGTGGTGGATGGACGAGAGCAGCTATAGAGGTTTAGAAGGAAGTATGTTCCTTTGACCAGCTTAGCTAGCTTGGACTGCCAAACCTGAAATCAACAGGTCAGGTCATGAGTGAAGGAAGCCTCTGTGCTTGATTCTCTTCAAGCTTATCTTCTTTGAATATTGAAGAGTTAATTAGTGCCTTGAAAAAGTTACAAAAATGATCAGGAAGTCCACAATCCCTAATATTTCATAAAGAGTAAACCATATCTAGATGTTTCATGATAGACAAAGGCCTCCCCAACCACAGACCCTTACTGCAAACAATGGAGTGCTCATCTAAACAGTTCTAGAAATATATAATGATTTCGTTTCGCCACGGGCAATGAAAGCGATACGAAGGTTGACAGAGCGGAGGAGATCTTAAATGACGAATATATTGGTTAAAATTAGTTTTGAATTTTGATTTGTCCCCTTGGATTACTCAGTAGTCGACTTGTTCAACGGTTTCATCTGAGGAGTCCATATGTACACTATTGATGGCAAATTTGACTGGTTCTGACTACCATTTTTTTCCCTGTAATAATCAGAGATCTCAAGCCCATGGATGGATTATACACTTACATATAAAATTTGAATTATATAAGTAGACGAGCATTATTATATTTTACTCACAAAAAAAAAAAAATCTATATAGAAGAAAATTTTACTACATCAATTATTTCAAGGAAATTTTCTGTAGCTTTGGATAGTGCACAGAAATACTGCAGAAGATGAACATGTACTGTATTCACGACATTTGTGTGCATAAAGAAAGGATATGATGATAATCACATGATATTGAATGTATAACCATGGAATCATAGTAGTCTTCTTGTACATTCTTTCGACTGTACATTTAAAGATGGCAAAAAAATTGCTCTTTGAGTGTACACTACTTCACTGAAAATTTTCAATTGGACTACTCAGTATCAAGAAGACTCTTGAAATCAAGTTTCATATGTGTCCTCCATATGTACAGCTTCATCAACAAATTTGTTGCAAGGGAGATTGAAGCTAGTGGAAGTATTGCACACTTGAAATCATAAAACTTTGGAAAATTAATGTCCATTACTTTTAAAAAGTTGCCATATATCAAAATTGTCGCAAAAGAATACAACATTGGTTAGGATGGTGAGCAATGACTAATGTCACAATCAAGCAAAGTGCAAACAAAATCATATCTAACATTTAGAATGAGTACAAGCAAATAATTTTGGAGAACAATGTTGCTATAGATACTCGCACAGTAGCCCTGAAATGATTAAGAGCATCAAAGCAACTTAAGATATTGAAGATGATTTACTTTGATAAGGAATAATTATTGTAGATCTTACAAAAATTAGGTAAAAAGTCTATTCATAGTCTTGCACTACCATTATTTGATTTAAAATTTAATTGACATAGACTTCGGACTCTACTCAAGTTACATTTTAAGTGAAGGTAAAAAATCCATATAATTTAGGATAAAGCTCTGTAAACCATATATAGTCCCCCTTATTAAGTTTATTGAGTCGGCAGAATAACCACGAGATAAACCTACAAATAGTAATCTTTATAATATTGCATGATACCTAATTGGTGTGTTGAAAAGTGTTGGTGTTTTTGCCTTTAGACTAGGAAAGATAGTCCTACATCGGCTACACCCAATGATAAGTATCTCAATATAATGCATTGTTTGTATTGAGGTGTGCACATGAGGTGTAATGGGGCACAAGTGTGTGCTATGTGGGAGTATTTTCCTAGAAGGAAAAAGGATTAATTCTACCAATGATGCAAGCTGACTTTTGTTGATCGGACTCGGACTCGGACTCCAGGATGCCTCGTGCATGCACGGTCGTGTGATCGGGAGGTAGGCGTGGGCTAGCACTCGACTATGTTGATTGTGGGATGATGTAAAACATCAAACTCTATTTTAGAGTATTGGTATTTTAGTCCCACATCGGATAGGAGAGATGGTGAAGGCTCACTCCACTCTATAAATAGAGCCCCCTGGCCTCCTTTCTTAGATGCACCAAAGAAGAGAGTTAAGGGAGTCCGTAAAGTTCAGGAAGCCCATTCAAGTCTCAAAAATTGTCTAACGAGCGTTCCAGAAGTTCTCTAAGAACTTGCTGCTTCCTGGAAGCGGATCGTATATAGGCGAATCTTACTTTGAGCAACGGTGATTTGATTACCCCAGCAAAGCTGTCTTTCTCTTCTTCATTCTTCTTCTTCCTCTCTTCTCCACCTCGCGGTTGTCACGTATCCGAAGCACGACTTTCAGTCGAAAGTCTTCTAATTACATTCGTTGCTGTTACGTATCGGAAGCACGACTTTCAGTCGAAAGCCTTCTAATTACGTTCGCTGCTGTTACGTATCGGAAGCACGACTTTCAGTCGAAAGCCTTCTAATTATGTTCGCTGCTATCACGTATTGGAAGCACGACTTTTAGTTGAGAGATATCTAATTACGTTTACTCACTGAGTTTTTCATCTGAAATTACGCCAAGTGACTAACAATCTCAAAGCAAGATTTAGATTCAATGAAAAATAACCGTGCAAACCTTCTCGACACAAGTTTCAAAAAGTTTGACGGAGAGCATTACAACGTTTGGAAGAGAAAGGTCAGCCTTAATCTTCAACTCTTGAGCGTTGACTACGTGTTGACAGATCCTGAGCCTTTAATTCCAGAAGGTGAAAATGCTCGAAGGGTCGCCGAGGCCACTCCTCTGCAATCCAAGTGGAGGAGAGATAACAACCTTTGCAAGTTGCTTATCTTAAACTCTATGGAGGACTCTCTGGCAGAGTCATACAGCAAGACGGTACATGCTAAGGACGTCTGGGAGTCCATAGAGAATCTCTACAAGGCAGATGAGAACAGGAATAAGATTCACGTAACCGAAAAGGTCTGGAAGATGCGATTTGAGGACGACAAGACGATGTTGCCTCAAGTCAAAGAGTTTCTCAAGTTACGTCAGAAACTTGAGGATGATGACATGTCCTTGGTCGATGCATTTTTCGTTGGAGGTATTATCGTCAAGCTCCCACTTGGGTAGAGCAATTTCATCGCAGACTTGTACTGCAAGAAGATGGAAGTGGATCTTGAATGCCTCTTGCACTGGATTTATGTTGAAGAAGAGTTAAGCACACTCACCAGCTGAAAGATCAGTTAGCTCAATTCAAGCCAGAGCCTAAGGGCGATGGGGCTTGCTTCAACTGTGACAAGAAGGGCTACTTTAAGAAGGATTATAGGCCCAAACCCAAACCAAAATAGCAGGTACTGTAATGCCCCGCTCCGTACGGCACATTATGCTGAGACTTTGACTCAACGAGTCGCGTTGACCGAATGAAATACATCGATGCGAATCGATACGAGAGTTACATTGTCCCGAGCAACGCATCGAACTAAGTCGATACGAAGAGTTGCATTGTCCCAAAGAATGCATCGAGTAAATCGATGTAAAGCGCCGCATTGCCCCGAAGGATAAGTGCGTTGAGACGGCTCGAAGATTCTAAGAAATCGAATCGACCAATGCGCAAGTCCGAATCGATGCAAGTATTGATTTTAGATGGTTTCATGTGCATGCTATACGTTTACGCTAAAATATTAGAGGTCGACATTCTGCCTTGTTCAGTAAGGGATCCGCAAAACCAAATCGTCGTCTTGCGACGGGCTGAGACTTGGGCACGGTAAGCCAAATCGAACGTATAATTCAATGAAGCACGAAGTGCGCGAATGGCTAAGTCAGCAGAGTTGGCCGTGCAACGAAATTATGAAATCGAGCCACATCGGCTCGACAAAACGACAAGGCGTATCGGCTCAAGGTGGAAGGATTGACTCTTCTTTTTACACCTTCATGTCTAAGTCAGAATATATCATTGTATGCTAAGTTAACATATCGATGCCACGGACGTGGTCCGATTGGAAGATAAATCATAGTGTGTGTCGAACACTAGTTAGAACAATTGAAATGAAACATGCATCAAATGTACGAGTCGCTATGGAACATTGGATATCGCAAAGACGAGCGCCTCGGTATGCAAGCCGCAAGAACATGTGATAACTGTATTCGGCGAGTGCCTTAGTGCACGAACCATTCCGTACATTCGCACAAGGCTAGCACATTGAAAGACAATAGGCAAGCACCCTAGCGTGCAAGCCACGAACATTGAACACTAAGGCATAGAATATGGAAATACGGTTTCGATGCATGCAGCAAGTGCACGACGCGAAGGAAAGATGATAAATGTGTCAAAATGTGCCTACGTGCACAAGATCATAAAAGATGGCTTCGTTGCGAAAGAATACAGTTGTGGCATGAATGTGACGGAACTGTCGGATATGACACGATGCCTCGAAAGGTGTTCGAGACCTTCGGGCCGTTCGGTTGACGAACATTGAGTTGAGGCATGATGCCATTGAACATTGAAACGAAGTATGAAATGTAAGAACATAGAAAGTTAATGGAAGAAATACGAGATGATAAAGTCTGAGTCTCGGACTCAAGACTATGTTTGATTGTTTGATAAAGTCTGAGCCTCGACTCAAGACTATGTTTGGTTGTTTGAATAATAGGGCGTTGTATAGTCGAATGGACTTGAGATAATTGTGATAATCTTCCGTACACGGAACGTTTCCTCTGAATGGGTACGCCGGGGCACCGGAACCGTTCGGTCTAGAAGGGATATAATCTTTGATAGGCGCACATCTGTAAAGTCCGATTAGTACCTGGTTATAGATGTAAAAAGTCACAAATGATGGTAGGCACGCGGTATGTTTCGGTTGTTGGGGTAGCAACACAACCCGTGAAATACCGGGCTACCCAAATTCGAAAAAGAAAAGAAAAGAAAGAAAAGAGAGAAAAAAAGAAAGAAAAGAAAGAAAGAAATGCCTTCAGTCCATTCTGGCGCGGATACGCCAAGACCTTCATATAGTTAAGGAACAATGGGTTGAAAGTGTAGGCACGTATGTGTCCTGCACGCATAGATCCTACTTAGAAGGCACTTATAACATGACAGGAAAGGAATGGGGCGTATTCACCTTGCGTCAGTGCAAGGGCGAGTGCGTCGACTTGGTAAGAAGTCGTGCCACGAAACCAACACGAGATTGCTTGCCTGCTTGCCTATTCAATTCGAATAACATGCTTGCCATGATAACATGCTTTACGCTTTCGAATATGCCATAAAATCGACCCTAAGGAGAATAAAGCAAGATCATAAGCTAAGTTGCATGATTCAACATAAATAATACAATGTTGGTTTAGAAAGGTCTTTGCATCAGTACATACGAGGATGAACGTACTGATCCCCCACCAGCTTTCATGCAGGGTGCAGGAAATGGATTGCTCGCGACGAAGCTTCGTTTGAACGCATTGAGACTTGGAATGCCGAAGCGTATTGAAGCGTACGATCGCATTGACGCTCAGACTTGCAACAGGATTGATGCGACCGAGATATAGAAGGCATAATGTATGGAATGGTAAAATCATTTGTGGGCAAGAGAGAACCTGAGTGTTGTAGCCAATCTGGCATATATTATTGGGCTATCGAAAGCCTTTGTAATCTCAGTTCGAATATCAATAAATAGAATTGTTTCGTATACTCTATTTTTCTTTCGTTGTTAATATCAACTCAAAGATAACCATTTGAGAACTTGTCATCTTGCCTTGCACGAGCGCAACTCCAGCTCGTGTGGCATCACGCCCCCTGCGAGGACGATGATTCGGGTGATTTCAGGTCGGGGCGTGACAGATTGGTATCAGAGCTCTAGGCTCAATTTTCTCAGGACGTTTGCTTTGTTTCAATTCCAAAGAGTTGCCCACCACCAATCGAAATCACTCTTGACTCTACTCGATGCCGCACTGGATGTTCCATACAATAAGTCTAATACAAAGTCGGGTAACGTTTCCGCAAGTACTTCGAATTTACTTGATGTTGCGGAGAAAGTCGTAAAATGTTTCGTTGCATTGAATACAACGAGCCATAAAAATGTTAGTTGCTGCAAGTGCAACAACTTGTGAAATACGATTTGAGATGTTGTTGTAATGTAACATGTTGAATGAGAAATAAAATGATGCACGAAATGTAATAGATTGTGAATATTGGTTGCACCAATACAAAAACTTAAATAATGTATTACAATGAAAGTGATAAGTCAATATCGAATGTATTGATCGGATTTGAGCATTGACTTTGAAAGTCGTGAATAAATCGTTGTACGAGGTACAACAGATGTCAAAAATAATAAAGTCGTAGCACGAGGTGCAATGAATGTCAGAAATAAGTTATTGCACGATGTGCAACGCGTGTCAGAAGTAAATTGTTGCACATGGTGCAACGTATATCAAAGTAATCGTTACACGGAGTGCAAAGGAGATTAGAAATAAATCGTTGCACAAGATGCAACGGAAGGAACTGAAATCATAAATCGATAGAATGAATCGTTCGGTTGCACACCGAACTTGTGTTGGCAAATGAAAACATTGGCCGAGTTGTGTCAGATTTGATTGAATCAAAGTTACGGTTGTGATCAAGCACGATCACTGCGAAAATCGTGAGTCGGAAGATATTGTCGGTTCATACCGAGTATGTTGCGAGGGAAATGACTTGATTTCGAGTGGTATATGCCATACCACGTATGCGATGAATGACTCGATTCCGAGTGGTATATGGTATACCACTTGTGCGATGAATTGCATCGACGCGTTGTGAGAATTGCGGAAGGTTTGTCCACAATGGACGGGAGAGTACCGAGACTCGATTGGAAATTTGTATGACGATATGTTAATGCAAGTGTTCTTCGTAAATTGGTTGGGACGATAAGGCAGGACTGTATCAATGAATGATACGTCGGACGAAAATTTTAAGTCGGTCGGACGACCGAGACTAGCGGAACGATTATGCCTTGAAGCAATAATCAGATCGACGGGAAAGGAAAACTCGAACTTACAAATGAGTCGCACGACTTACGATCTTGATAGAAATATGGGGCGAGGCGAATCAAATCATACGACTTGCGATCTCGGTAGAAATGTTGGGCGAGACGAATAGAATCGCACGACTTGCGATCTCGATAGAAATGTTAGGTGAGGCGAATTATAATCGAATCGCACGATGTGCGACTTCGATGAAGAGTTGGTTGATGCGGGTAAATAGTGCCTAAAAGATAGTTGGTTACGTTACGGCGAAACTTATTTGAGTACGACTGAAACACGCAAAAAACTTAGAGGGCATGATCGTATAACTCGAGGGTTCGATGTTGGATAATCGGTAACTTGGTTACACGATCAAAGCATAACAGAATACAACGAATCGAGAAACGATTCAAGACATACGTAAATGTTTGTGGAGAACATGGACGTATGCAATGCAAGTTGTCGACGTTGAAACAGAATCAAAGTTGACCCTTACGCTATCGAAATTGATACAACGTATCGAGATCGATACGTAAAGAAATGTAAGCGCGATGTGAGAATACAAAATGGAGTATGTCTCGCGCTATCAAAACTTTTGGTAAATAATAATACGAGAATGAACGAACTGGTTGATCATGAACTTGTGATTGATCAAGACGAGACTATAAGTCATCGACGATTGCTCGATGCGTATAGCATCTCGTGTGTCGAACGCAAATAAGATAGACTCGAACTCAATACGAGTAGATGCGTCATGAATAGCAGAATCATCGACGGTAGTGCATGACTTTACTCGGAGGATAGTTGCGCATCAGTTGCGCCTATAGAAATAGTTTTGTCCGAAATTGGGTAGCCGCATAGAAATTCTCGGAACGTGATTTGGCTCCGGAATAAGATATAACATGGTTCGTAGTAAATTGTCCTTTGGTGATGATCCACAATTATCGAGCGTAGCTTCGGGACAACTGACCCTAGAAGACTTGACTGCCAAATCAAATTGAATGTTGCAGACCCATAAGATGACCCATGCGATATTGCATATAAAATTGCATCGAGAAAGAGAATGTGGTGCATGTTGACAATAAGTCTAGGCGATAGAGAATTATTGGAACAACTTTCGATTGAGAATGATATAGTTAGAATTTGAGTATTCGTCGGATGAATGCTTGAATGGTTATGTTGGTCGACAATCGAACTAGAAATTCACCCACTACCAAAATACACTCAATTAGCGACGGATATTTAGTGACGGAAATTTTCCGTCGATGTTAGCGACGGCTTCGTGGCCGCTCAGCGACTGAGTACCGACTACACGCCTTTGCCATTTTTTATTTTAATTTTAGGGGAAGGAAAGGTCGCACGTCCGTCGCTAGACTGTCGGAATTATAGCGACGGATCCCCAGTCGTCGCTACGTAGTCGCTTATTTGGCAGAAATTGTGTAGAGAATTGGCGGGACATATCTTCAACTACGTAGCGACGGATATTCAGTCGGCACGTATCAAACATGGCGACTACGTGGCGACGGGTTTTCTTCCGTCGCTATTCAGTCGCTATATATACGTACCAGACTTTAAATGAAACGGCGGGGGAAACTTTTCGCATTCCCCCCAAATTCACTCTCTTTCCTCTCTCTCTCTCTCTCTCTCTCTCTCTCTCTCTCTCTCTCGCCGGTGTCGGCTTCGGTGATCGACGTCGGTGTCGTCGTCGGCGTCGACATCCTCTCCTCTCTCTCTCCCGAAGGTAACCCCCCCTCTCTTTCTCTCTCTCTCTCTCTCTCTCTCTCTCTCTCGGGGTCTGGGAGGCGGTCTTACGGTTGTGGCGTCGGGGGCTGGACGGCTGGCTTGGGTCGGGGGCTGGGCGGTGGGCTTGGGGTGGCGGCATCGGGGGCTGGGCGACTGGCTTGGGTCGGGGGCTGGGCGGTGGGCTTGGGGCGGGGGCGTCGGGGTCTGGGAGGCGGGCTTGGGGCTGGGGCGTCGGTGGCTGGGCGGCTGGCTTGGGTCGGAGGCTGGGCGGTGGGCTTGGGGCGGCGGCGTCGGGGGCTGAGCGGCTGGCTTGGGGCGGGGGCATCGGGGTCTGGGAGGCAGGCTTGGGGTTGGGGCGTCGGGGGCTGGACGGCTGGCTTGGGGCGGGGTCTGGGCGGTTGTAATGACCCGCTCCGCCCTAGCGGAACGTCGATCCAAACGGCAAGTACAACGACTCAAACGAGCCGTCGACCCGAAGAGTTGCTTCGACCCGATGAAGTATCGATGCGAATCGATGGAAGACTTACATTGGCCCGTCAAAAGATGAATCCAGACTTAGACTATCAAAGGCGCGCTCGGAGTATCGCCTGGCCGATGCGAACATCGCTAAGGTGGGTGGCTCCGATGAACCCGTCTGTGCTTAGCCTAGACACATAACAATGCGGACACATTCACGGGAATCGCTAGGCGATAACATCTTGCATGCTAATAAATGACTCAACGCACCTAGCTAAGGGAATAATCCCATCTTGCATGCTTGTTTAGAACATGGAAAAGAACTCGACAATTATAGAAACGCTCGTACCGCGCTCTACGCTCGTGCTAAGGCACAAGCCCACGTTCATGTCCCTTATACGTTCGAACAATGAAACAATGAATGGTTTGCAACAATAAAACGGGAAGGCTATCAACATAGTCGCTCCGAGTAGAGTTTAGCAACATTGGAAGGCTATGGGACCGATGGGTCGCCAAGGCGACTCCCACACTGAGAGTTGCATAATGCATGAATGAATGAATCAAAGAATGAATAAGCAAACACATGAATGACTCTATGAACATACGAACAAGTGAAAGAATAAAATGAAAGAAAGAATACATGAAAGATAAGACATGGAAGACGCTAGCGACAGGTATGACGGGCACGTGCAACGGGGCTCGCTACCCGCGCTGTACGGACGCCAACCTGGTCGTTAACGCATTATGGCTAAGGGTTAGCCTACGGCTCGGAGATAGCCGCTAAGTAAAAGACAAGTTAATACGAAATGGTCGTGGACAAACGGCACGGGCGATGGGGGGTAAACCGTGGCCGTCGAGTGGAAGGATTCTGCGGTACGGGCGTTGGGGGGGGTAAACCGTGGCCGACCTAGGCAGAATCAATACGGGGCTTACGGGCTGCTTGGGTGCGGGCTTGGGCACCAAGAGACGTAAGTGCAGGGTATATTCAAGAGACTTAACGGGGTGTACCAGCCATCACCCTACGCTAAGTTGAGAAATACCACAGGAGAATGTCCTAAATGGCTTGTAAAGCCAGCGACCCGTGCATGTAGATTAAGTGGACTATGCTGGTGGCAATCCACGTGCAAGTTCTTGCATTGAAATCAAAGTAGTCTAAGTTAAATGAACAAGTGTCTCCTGAACATGCTTGCAAAGTAACATCCTGAACATGAACGTGCTCGAAATGTAACATGCCTGAACATGCTTAAAATATACCACCCAGAACATGCTTGAAATGTGCCTCCTGAACATGCTCGAAATATAACACTAGAACATGCCCACGACGTGCTAGAACCCGAGACATAGACACGCCCGTAACATTGAATGTTTACATGAATCACGTTAAGTTACTTTATGTTAATTGTTGACTTACTTGGTTTACTTGGACAGGGAAGGCCGGACGGTAAGTATGGGTAAGTCATGCATGTATTTTAATGCAGACACTTGAATTAGGCAACACGATATGGGTTACGATATATGCCATGAAACTGATCCTAAGGCAAGATTAGAAAGACATTGAACGATAGTCGGTGCACAAAAGTAAATGCAACGTGTTTGGTAATGATAGCATTGTGGGCGAGCTAGCCTCCCCACCAGTGCATAACAATGTACTGATAATCCCACAGTCTGCTTGTAGGAAGCAGGAGACGTCGGCGGGTACGGAGCTTTCCTCGTACGTGCTAAGGCGCGGAGCTATCTCTTGAGCCTTGGAGCGTTGCAAGAAGCTGAGGCACCTATACAGGACATAATGTATCGGAACATCGCCATGTATCATTCCATCTTGTAAGCCACTTGGCACGCCTTTTATGTTTCAAAGAGAGAGCTTGAGCGATTTGTAATATCGGCCTAGCGCCGCTTGTAACCTTCATGAATATCAATAAAGAGATCGAATTTGCTTCTACTTGTGTTTATTTACTTTCCGCTGCAATGGGGACACTCTGTGCGACTCTGTAGCCTAGCTCAAATCGGCCGTTTCTGGACTTGGCCTTGTACGGGCGCAACCTAGGCCCGTGCGGCATCACGCCTTAGCGAGGACGATCGCTCCTACGGGAGCGGGGCGTGACATATTGGTATCAGAGCACGGCTTTACGTCCTTGGACTTCATTTCAATTTTCTCAGTTTTGAAAGCTCGGTTGGTTACAAAAGAAGTGTGCGCTCTCTCTCTCATTCTGCCTTGGGATGTTCCATACAATAAGTCTAATATTTTCAAAAGCTCGTACAAGTACTCGGTTGAACGGGATCGATAGGCGAAGGCCTTTGTGCCAAACCACGACAGACTTGAGTCGAAGGAAAACTGAAATGCTAGAAGTTAGCAAACACAAGGCTTGCTTGAATAACTTTACGCTAACAATGTCGAACGATGTTAAACTTGACTCGATAGAGAACATATGCTAAGTTAACATGTCGCGTGCGTGCCTGACTAGTCTTGCGTCGACCTAGCAAGTGAGCGTGCAAACTCAAATATAGTCTGCACGAGATGGTTATGTGGCACAACTTAGCCCGCGTGTCGCGCACCTCGATTTTTGGGTGCAATCGGGTTGCGAGCGATATCGAGTATCGCTCGATCGAAAGCGAAAATACACTTTGAGTGTCTATCGATAGGAACGCTATCGAGTTAACGCTTAGGCGTGCACGAAAGATTAGCTTGAATTTTGAGGATTAGCCTGAACGACTTAGTACGTCGAGGCGACGTGAGCGATTACGCTAGAGATTCGTCGAACGAATCTGAAGGATGTCTTAGCGCATGACGCAAACGTGATTGAGGACTAGATCGTATGGCTTGAATCCGAGTGGTGTATGTGATAGGCTCGGAGAAGAATAAAAATGAGTGTCGATGACTAGTCGAGTGGCTCGAACCCTGAGTGGTGTATGGACGTCATAGAAATTGTTCGAGTGAGACTACAAGATATACGGATAGAACGGGTATGTCGGCGAGGCGATGCGATCGCGCAAAGCCTTAGAACGTGTCACGCTTAGTTGATCATGACTTCGAATGTCCCGAACGAGATGTCGTTCAGACAACTTGTGAATAGGCAACGCATGTTAGAAAATGATTCGGAACGATGAATGAAAGTGAATGGTCTTGATCGAGGAAACTTAGAGGATCGTGCGTACGACTTCGGATTAATTCAAATGAATTATGACTTGAGTTTGAACAACGATCTTGAAACTAGCTTGAGGAATAGCAGTTGAACTTGATCTTAAATATTAAATGAAATTGTGGAATATCCAACTCGGACAAACAGCATCAATGCACGACTCGAAATTGGTTGCAAAGGAAGATCGTCAGGTTACGCATATCGTCGATGGTATTGAGGCGTATCAAAGATCGATATGCGATAACTCGGGGGTACTCTGACTCGGCAAATGACGATCGTGCAAATGTCATTGTTCCGTTGGATGCTATACTTGAGATGTAAAAAGAATGTATCGAGAAAAAGATAGACTTGGCTCGAGGATTTTCTAGTTGAACGCATGACGGTCGGACTATCGAGTAGAGATCTTGGCTCGAATGAAAATGAAAATACTTGGATTTACTTCGACGATAACCTCAACGTCGACATGCTTGTCTTATGCGAGCGCAACTCCAGCCTCGCACATGCGTCGCACCGAATAGGGCGATCACTCCGCGTGAGCGCTGGTATGGTGATTCATACAGCGGGGGTGATTGACCTAGCTTGGCGTAATAATTTGTGTGCTTCGATTTGTGGTTTGACGCGAAGGTGACTCAAGAATGGATTTGTGTGCTTGAAGAATCGAACTTGAGGATTGAGTAGGTCCAATCCGCGTATCGAAAATGAATTGGTCTGGACCCAAACAAGAGTTGCGCCCCGATGAGAATGATTATTCCACGGGAGCGTTGCATGGTGATTCATGAACCACCGTGGATAATCGGACTCGCGTGAGATTGGGGCGCAACATATTGTCAAGTTAGATGAACTCGTGATCGAATACGTGAATTGGTTAGAATGGATATGTGAAGTATGTCAATTTAGTGATTTGAATGGATTTGAATTCGTTGCGGTGTGCGACGAATACATTGATGCGAATAGGTGATCGTGCTCGATGTTTAGAAATCTGAGTGACGCGAGCTTGGGTAGAAAACCCCGTACTACCGACTTTGGTTTGACCCTAGGATTGGGGTCAGTGTTGGCATTATTGTTGGGGAACTATGATTCCAATCCTGACATTGACTTAGCCTCGAAAAGATGGCCTAGCGGGTAGGTGAGACGCCATGTTTCATGAGTTATCAATCGAAAGATTGATCTTGAGGATTGGCATGGATGGATAGTGTGAATCACAAATATAGGAATACCCCTCACGAGATTCGGCTGACATGCATATATTCAGGGACGCTTGAGTATGTGCACGATGCGACTCGAGTGAGAATGGCAAATTTCTAGATCATACGGCTTGGCTGAATGCATGTATTTTGGGGACGCTTGGAATGCATGCACGATCCAGCCAAGTGATACATCGAGTTCAAGCAAGACTTGAGGAATGGAAGAGTGTCGAAGATCTTGAAATTGCGTTAAGTAAAGGATCGATACTAGTACGAGCGTGGCT
The DNA here is from genome assembly GCA_029216955.1 of Iris pallida. Lineage (NCBI taxonomy): Eukaryota > Viridiplantae > Streptophyta > Magnoliopsida > Asparagales > Iridaceae > Iris > Iris pallida. The sequence goes on from JANAVB010013596.1 coordinate 1,241,421, forward strand.
CGGAATCAAAGAAAACGTGTAAGCGGAGTGTGCGTGAACGACAACGAGATTGGCCCTAAATAAGTGAATGATATGGAATCGATATCGTGCAAATAAAAGTTGGTATAACGAATTGGACCATTGATAGGAAGATATACTCGAGGATAGTGCAATACTTAGTCTTGAATCGGACGAAAATTTCATAGACTTGGTCGACCTCGCTAAGCAGAAATCATACTGATTTCGTGGACACGTACGCTTGAAAAGCGAATCGGGTCATCTCGATGACCGAGATAAACGAAAGTGAGTTTGCCTCAGCCTACGACCCCCGCATTTGACGAGTTACAATGTGCCTCGTGTGAATATTTTCGTCCCATGACACAGAGAAATAACAACCAAGATGAAGAAACACTTGAATTGAATAAGTACAATCAACTATAAAAGGAATGAAAGGCTATTCAATAAAATCGACCAAACGCGTGCGACACGGAATTTAGAAAGATATCAAGTATGGTTCGATTCCATCGAACGATAGAGCCATTCGAAGAAATTGTCTAAGAAACACGACGACACAAGTTAAGGAATGATAGGATGACCTGCACTCAAGAAGTCTCGAGGACGAGACTTATTTTGAGTGGTGTATTATGTAATGACCCGCTCCGCCCTAGCGGAACGCCGATCCAAACGGCAAGTACAACGACTCAAACGAGCCGTCGACCCGAAGAGTTGCTTCGACCCGATGAAGTATCGATACGAATCGATGGAAGACTTACATTGGCCCGTCAAAAGATGAATCCAGACTTAGACTATCAAAGGCGCGCTCGGAGTATCGCCTGGCCGATGCGAACATCGCTAAGGTGGGAGGCTCCGATGAACCCGTCTGTGCTTAGCCTAGACACATAACAATGCAGACACATTCATGGAAATCGCTAGGCGATAACATCTTGCATGCTAATAAATGACTCAACGCACCTAGCTAAGGGAATAATCCCATCTTGCATGCTTGTTTAGAACATGGAAAAAAACTCGACAATTATAGAAACGCTCGCACCGCGCTCTACGCTCGTGCTAAGGCACAAGCCCACGTTCATGTCCCTTATACGTTCGAACAATGAAACAATGAATGGTTTGCAACAATAAAATGGGAAGGCTATCAACATAGTCGCTCCGAGTAGAGTTTAGCAACATTGGAAAGCTATGGGACCGATGGGTCGCCAAGGCGACTCCCACACTGAGAGTTGCATAATGCATGAATGAATGAATCAAAGAATGAATAAGCAAACACATGAATGACTCTATGAACATACGAACAAGTGAAAGAATAAAATGAAAGAAAGAATACATGAAAGATAAGACATGGAAGACGCTAGCGACAGGTATGACGGGCACGTGCAACGGGGCTCGCTACCCGCGCTGTACGGACGCCAACCTGGTCGTTAACGCATTATGGCTAAGGGTTAGCCTACGGCTCGGAGATAGCCGCTAAGTAAAAGACAAGTTAATACGAAATGGTCGTGGACAAACGGCACGGGCGATGGGGGGGTAAACCGTGGCCGTCGAGTGGAAGGATTCTGCGGCACGGGCGTTGGGGGGGTAAACCGTGGCCGGCCTAGGCAGAATCAATACGGGGCTTACGGGCTGCTTGGGTGCGGGCTTGGGCACCAAGAGACGTAAGTGCAGGGTATATTCAAGAGACTTAACGGGGTGTACCAGCCATCACCCTACGCTAAGTTGAGAAATAGCACAGGAGAATGTCCTAAATGGCTTGTAAAGCCAGCGACCCGTGCATGTAGATTAAGTGGACTATGCTGGTGGCAATCCACGTGCAAGTTCTTGCATTGAAATCAAAGTAGTCTAAGTTAAATGAACAAGTGTCTCCTGAACATGCTTGCAAAGTAACATCCTGAACATGAACGTGCTCAAAATGTAACATGCCTGAACATGCTTAAAATATACCACCCAGAACATGCTTGAAATGTGCCTCCTGAACATGCTCGAAACGTAACACTAGAACATGCCCACGACGTGCTAGAACCCGAGACATAGACACGCCCGTAACATTGAATGTTTACATGAATCACGTTAAGTTACTTCATGTTAATTGTTGACTAACTTGGTTTACTTGGACAGGGAAGGCCGGACGGTAAGTATGGGTAAGTCGTGCATGTATTTTAATACAGACACTTGAATTAGGCAACACGATATGGGTTACGATATATGCCATGAAACTGATCCTAAGGCAAGATTAGAAAGACATTGAACGATAGTCGGTGCACAAAAGTAAATGCAACGTGTTTGGTAATGATAGCATTGTGGGCGAGCTAGCCTCCCCACCAGTGCATAACAATGTACTGATAACCCCACAGCCTGCTTGTAGGAAGCAGGAGACGTCGGCGGGTGCGGAGCTTTCCTCGTACGTGCTAAGGCGCGGAGCTATCTCTTGAGCCTTGGAGCGTTGCAAGAAGCTGAAGCACCTATACAGGACATAATGTATCGGAACATCGCCATGTATCATTCCATCTTGTAAGCCACTTGGCACGCCTTTTATGTTTCAAAGAGAGAGCTTGAGCGATTTGTAATATCGGCCTAGCGCCGCTTGTAACCTTCATGAATATCAATAAAGAGATCGAATTTGCTTTTACTTGTGTTTATTTACTTTCCGCTGTAATGGGGACACTCTGTGCGACTCTGTAGCCTAGCTCAAATCGGCCGTTTCTGGACTTGGCCTTGCACGGGCGCAACCTAGGCCCGTGCGGCATCACGCCTTAGCGAGGACGATCGCTCCTACGGGAGCGGGACGTGACAGCGGTGGGCTTGGGGAGGGGTCGTCGGGGTTTGGGAGACGGGCTTGGGGTTGGGGCGTCGGGGGCTGGGCGGCTAGCTTGGGTCGGGGGCTGGGCGGTGGGCTTGGGGCGTCGGTGGCTGGGCGGCTGGCTTGGGTCGGGGGCTGGACGGTGGTATTGGGGCGGCGGCGTCGGGGGCTGGGCGGCTGGCTTAGGACGAGGGCGTCGGGGCTATTTGCAACCGACGCACAGCCATAAGCACTCTTCATATAAATATGCAACCGAATTACTGGACTGGGCGGCGGGCTTGGGGCGACGGGCTTTGGTCGGGGGCGGCGGGTGACTTTGCTTCTCAAATTCATCTGAGTTTATATATTGGCTAAATAATGTGTTATCCATATTGGGTGTTTCATTAGTTTGGTGGTGTTTGGATTAGTAAATATGAATATGGCGTTTGGATTCATGGTGTATATATATGTTCACTGTCTCAAGGACTGCGAGTTCTATCAGTTGTGTGCTTCTGTATAGATGTATATATCTATACATCTAGCTGTGATATACATATGTGTATGTGACAATCTCAGTTAGCGACGGACTAGTTACCGGTTAGCGACGGATATTTCCAGCTCCATTTGCATTAATCTACGGTACGACATGGTGATCAGGACATAGTCCCTGCAGCCATTCGACTGGCGAGGCAGAAACTATGTAGCCGTAGATAAAGTTGACTGTCTTTCGACCCTCATCCCTCGGCAATAATGATACGACAACCTATCACTATATCTTATATAGTAGTAGATGATGTCTTATTATTACATTAAGTGAGTTCATCCTGATTCTGTTATATCCTTCAGATACTAGATACGATAAAACATATACTACACGATATGTATACAGAATATAGATGATTCACACTAATGTATGCTAGAATGAATTTTGGGTTGTGTTCTGAGCCATCCGTTCTTACACTTAAAACACATAGGAATTAGTAGTGTGAGAGCGCCGGAGAGAGTGAGAGCGCCGGAGGGAGGGAGGAGAGAGAGAGTAAAATGGTACGACATGGTGAAGTAGTACTGTATTTTGGCTCCAATTCTAGCTCAATTTGCATTAATCTACGGTACGATATGGTGATCAGGACATAGTCCCTGCAGCCATTCGACTGGCGAGGCAGAAACTATGTAGACGTAGATAAAGTTGACTGTCTTCCGACCCTCATCCCTCGGCAATGATGATACGACAACCTATCACTATATCTTATATAGTAGTAGATGATGTCTTAGTATTACATTATGTGAGTTCATCTTGATTCTGTTACATTCTTCAGATACTAGATACGATAAGAACATATACTATACCATATGTACAGAACATAGATGATTCACACTAATGTATGCTTGAATGAATCTTAGGTTGTGTTCTGAGCCATCCGTTCTCACACTTGGCAAAAAATTAAATTTTTTATACTTTATCGGCTTTCGAAAATGTACTCAAATTATATGATGGTTCCTTTAGTTAGCTTGCTTATGTTACAATTATATTATTTGTGACTATCGATCTTACTAGATGGCACCCATGACCCGAGGAGTGGCACATCGTTTGAGGAAAACAGTGAATGCTGAGGTGGCTCCTCCTACAGTTAAGGAGGAAGTGGCACCGGTTGCTAGTGAGACCGGGAGTTCTATTCATCCAGCACCGATAGCTAGTGAGACCGGGAGTTCTCTTCAAGCAGTCCTTGCAAGGGACGACATCTCTCCTCACGCCAAAAATCTTATTTTTTTAAGGTGGTTGCGTGATCGTATCACTGAGCGTTTGCGTGAGCAGCGTGGTTCTCATTAGCTATTAGTACTTATTTGTATTGGACTATTTGTATTGAGTTGTTTTTGTATTAGACTATTTGTATTGGACTACATATATGAACTAGAACTGTGTCAATCTCTGGATTGTATTGGACTACGACATGGTGATCAGGACATAGTCCCTGCAGCCATTCGACTGGCGAGGCAGAAACTATGTATCCGTAGATAAAGTTGACTGTCCTCCGACCCTCATCCCTCGGCAGTGATGATACGACAACCTATCACTAGAGGATTAAGCATCTTCCTTCTCCTCTCCTCCACCATGGCTCTGAACCAATCTGCTCAAGCATCTTCCTTCTCCTCTCCTCCACCATGGCTCTGAACCAATCTGCTCCTCCCTACTTCCCTTCTTTTTATTTGACTCTCTGAGCCACATATGACATCCAGCTCAAGTATAGAGTCGGAGGAGAAGAAGTGGGCAGGAAGAGGAGGGAGAAGCAGCACAGCCGGCGGCATGACCCGGAGGAAGTACAGAGGTTTTCTTCAACAGCCGTAGGAGAACTATAAGGATATATCTTTTCACAACATGTCATCTTGTCAAAGACCCTTCATGTGAATATCATGTTACCGCGGTGTCGGAAGACTAACATGTCATAAGTTTTTAAGCCGTGTGTTTTGACATAATCTTCCCAACTCTTTCCTCCTATGTAGTAATCTTGCATTATTACATAGCAGGAAAGAGTTTGGAGGATTATGTCAAAACACACGGTTTAGAAAATTATGACATGTTAGTCTTCCGACACCGCGGTAACATGGTTGTCACATTAAGGATCTTTGACAAGGTGATATGTTGTAAAAAGATATATCCCTATAGTTCTCCTACGGCTGTTGAAGAAAACCTCTGTACTTCCTCCGGGTCATGCCGCCGGCTGTGCTGCTTCCCCCTCCTCTTCCTGCCCACTTCTTCTCCCCCGACTCTACACTTGAGCTGGATGTCATATGTGGCTCAGAGAGTCAAATAAAAAGAAGGGAAGTAGGGAGGAGCAGATTGGTTCAGAGCCATGGTGGAGGAGAGGAGAAGGAAGATGCTTGATCAGAACGGATGGCTCAGAACACAAGCCAAGATTCATTCTAGCATACATTAGTGTGAATCATCTATGTTCTTATCGTATATAGTATCTGAAGGACGTAACAGAATCAAGATGAACTCACTAATGTATGCTAGAATGAATCTTGGGTTGTGTTCTGAGCCATTCGTTCCGATACTTGGCAATTAAGCCATTCGACTGGTGAGGCAGAAACTATAAGGCTACTTGCATGTTCTTCCAACTTTAAATTACAAGATTACTACATTAGGTTAAATAAATCACTAACCTCATCACGGTGAGTCTTTGTGTAGCACTAAAATGTGGGGCACCTGTAAATTCGCCGAGGTTTTAAATCATCGACATTGAGTTTTAAACCCTCACGTAGCCTTTCTGCTTCGCTTTTAGGCTCGAGCAGCATCTTCTTGCAAGCTTCGGTCTCCAGATACTTAGTGTCAAGATTCTGGACGCTTTCGTAGAGCATGTCAACGCATCCTAGCGTCAATTTCTGAGGCAGCATCTTCTTGCAAGCTTCGGTCTCCAGATACTTAGTGTCAAGATTCTGGACGCTTTCGTAGAGCATGTCAACGCATCCTAGCGTCAATTTCTCAGGTGTTTAAAACTCAATGTCGATGATTTAAAACCTCGACAAATTTACAGGTGTCCCACATTTTAGTGCTACACCAAGACTCACCGTGATGAGGTTAGTGATTTATTTAACCTAAGACATGGGATCATAGAATCGAAGACAGTTGAGACCAAGACTGTAAACATTATGTGAGTTCATCTTGATTATGTTACATCCTTCAGATACTAGAAACGATAAGAACATATACTACACTATATGTACATAACGTAGATGATTCACACTAATGTATGCTAGAATGAATTTTGGGTTGTGTTCTGAGCCATTCGTTCCCATACTTGGCAATTAAGCATGTGAAATAGAACTGATTATGTTTAGTTTGTCTTACGATACAGATTTTCACATCCAAATTGAAATGGATCGTTACTTCGTTGATCGTACATGGATGTACTAGCGGATCAACCTCATGGACCGTAGGTACTTATAAGTATTGACCGTATCGGATTAGTATCGATCTATCATTTTGGTATGGGCCGTATCGGTTGGTATTGGTCTTAGCGAATTGGTATCGTCCTATCCGATATGTATCGGCCGTATAGCTAGGATTCATATTGGCCTTATCGATTTGGTATCGGTCATATCCGATAGGTATCGGCCGTATTGGATTATTATATACCATTTCGGATTAGTATCGTGGAAGGTTTAGTAACAACTGTACTTGGATTTCTCTTTTCTAGAGCTAGATTACCATTGCAAGAGAGTCACGAGAGCGTAGATGGCCAGTTACAGAACATACATACTTCCTTTTCAATCTCGCTTTTCCTGATGGAAAATGAAGTATGTATGTTACTGTAACTGACCAATCACGATCTGGTGATTCTCTTGCAATGGTATTCTAGCTCGAGAAGAGAGAAATCCAAGTACAGTTGTTACTAAACCTTCCACGATACTAATCCGAAATAGTCTATACTAATCCAACACGGCCGATACCTATCGGATATGACCGATACCAAATCGATAAGGCCAATATGAATCCTAGCTATTCGGCCGATACATGTACATATCGGATATAGGACGATACCAATTTGTTAAGGCCAATACCAATATGATACGTCCTATACCAAACCGATAGACCGATACTAATCTGATACACTAGATACTAAGTACATCTGGCCTATACCAGCAGATCCATAAATTACTGCACGATAGGCCCAACGACTCCAGTTACATCCGGTTATTGGTGAGTACATGATTACATAGTAATTCTGTTAGTCTTGTGATACAGATTTTTACTCTCTCATGCTACCAACGTCACAACTTTTCCAGTATCGATCCCTCTAATGATGATGAACGCAAAAAACCAACGTCACAACTTTTATAACTTGAGTAAATTTCTTTACCCTATATGAAAATTTCTGTTGTCAGAAAGATGGCTCCTAGGACTCGTCGAGGTGGTGCTGCTAGTCGAGGAAGGGGTCGAGGCAAGAAACCCTTGGAGGTCGACACGGAGGAAGTCTCCGTCGTCAAACAAGAGCCGGTGACTGTTAAGGAGAAGGTGTTACCAAAGGTCGAGGTCAAGGAAGAACCGATGACCATCAGGGAAGAGATTGCTCCCAAGCTTGAAGCTAAGGAGGAGCCACCGTCAGAGAGTAGTAGCATCGGGACCGACCCTCCTGTCCCTACAGAAGACCTCAACCAGATTGAGCCTTCGTATACAAAGTGGCTGATAGAATGGTACATGCCTCAACGCAACTATCATCCCTGGCTGTGAGGATTCATCGTCTGACTTGTAGTCTTTGTTGAGGCCAAAGTCGATTTTCCTATGTGTTTTGGAATATTTGTAAAAATTTTGGAATATTTGTGCTATGATCGGATTATAACGATGGATATTAGGTTACTGTAACTGGCCAACTCTTTCCTATGTGTTTTGGAATATTTGTGAAAAATTTGGAATATTTGTGCTATGATCGGATTATAACGATGGATATTAGGTTACTCTTCCGGATAATTGATGTCTATTTTATATTAATTTGGTTTGGTCTATATGATTCTTGGATAATTGGTGTGTATTAAATTCGTATGTGCATATTTGGTCTATGTGATTCTTGGATAATTGGTGTGCATAATATATTTGGTCTATGTGATTGTTGGATAATTGGTGTGCATTATATATTGGTTTGGTTTATGCAATTTTTTGCGAAAAGGCAAAGCGCTGTAATTTTTTTTCAAAATATTCTCAGTTAGCGACGGACTTGTGACCGTTTTGCGACGGTTACTACCAGTTTTCGACTACTTTTCGACGGCTATTCCGTCGCTAACTGGAGATTTGAAAATATTTCCAGGTAGCGACGGATGGTCGACGGATTATCCGTCGGTATGGTATATTGTTCGACGGAATAGCGATGACCTATCCGTCGCCCTTGTTCTAGAAATACCAAGAATTTCCAGAACAAGATCGACGGTTAATCCGTCCGTATTCCGTCGATATATATCGACGGAATAGCGACGACTTATCCGTCGCCATGTTGCTAGAAATGACATGAATTTCCAGAAGCTGATCGACGGATTTTCCGTCAGAAAACTGTCGCTAATCCGTCCTTTGTTATCGAAGGCGTCGACGGCTTAGCGACGGAACGATACGCTGTGATACGCTATTACGACGGATTACCGACGGAATTTTACGTCGCTATTGTCTAGACAGTTCAGTACTTAAAACTTGAAATGGACGAGAGTCCGTCGGAAATGCGTCGCTAAAGCTTCGTATTGTGAAGTCAAAAAACCGTCGCTATTCCGTCGCTTCACGACTACGTAGCGACGGACCGTTATTAGCGACGAACTGATTGTCGACGGATATTTTTGGCCAAAATCCGTCGGTCATCGGTCGCTATTCGTAATTACCGTCGGATTGGCGACGGATAGGGTCGTCGCTAAAAGGATAAATTTTGGTAGTGACCAACGAACTTGGTGATTCGGATAGGCGATTGCGAGAATCGTGCTATGCACGAGAGAGAACGATGAGGGAATGACTTATGAGTTATGTCGTTAGATTTGGATTTACCTTGCAATTGAGCTTGCGTGAATCGAACTTATATTCGATGTTGCGAGACAGATAAGTTGGAAATTTTGCTAGTGAATTCCTACTCGTTAGGAATCGAATGTAAGATGCATCGTAGGGACTTTGAGACAAAGCGAATGTTGTCTTGAGCACCGTCGCCTCGATATAAACTTTTGTATCGGATAGATTGTGGCCTTTGAGTAATGTCAATTTAAAGTTGTGTCGGAAGAATCTAAGCACGGGGTCTAGGTAAGTGACCTAGCGAGCGTAGTCCTGATTGTTGATGCATTTGCAAGTCAACAAAGGAAATCGTATCGGGATAAGTTGCATAGCCAGACTTCGAAAATAGTTGGATGACGAATTCGAACGCAAGACGTTGCGGAGGATCGTTGCGATCGGATGTGCGACGACTCGACGCAAACGTACAGGATTGATAGTCCATACGAAACATACGAAATGAGGAATGCGATTTTGAATCGTGTCGCGTGTAGTGACTTTATTGAATGAATCACGTATGTATTGAATATATGTATGCGATGAAATTTTGAGAACAGTTGCTAAAGATAAGTCTGATAGGGAGTACGAGATGGCAAGCATAGGATTGAAATTATCTGTTAGCTTTGTTCCAATTTGCTACCACTGGACTTGTCGAAATACATATATCTTTGGGACGCCTTGAATATAGGTACGGATCCAAATCGAGTTGTATACAAATTCAAATCGAACTGCAGGAAGGACTTTGAAATATTAATGAAAAGCTTGCAAGATAGTGTGAAACTGAACAACATTGGTGGGACTAGATCGTGAAACGATCTACAAAACACTTAATTGGAGTGTTGGTTTTGGTTCGAGGACGAACCTTATTTTAAGTGGTATATTCTGTAATGTCCCGCTCCGCACGGCCCATTACGATGAGACGTTGACTCAACGAGTCGCATTGACCGAATGAAATGTATCGATGCGAATCGATACGAGAGTTACGTTGTCCCGAGCAATGCATAGAACTAAGTCGATGCGAAGAGTTGCATTATCCCAAAGAATGCATCGAGTAAATCGATACGAAGCGCCGCATTGCCCCGAAGGATAAGTGCGTTGAGACGGCTCGAAGATTCTAAGAAATCGAATCGACCAAGGCGCAAGTCCGAATCGATGCAAGTATTGATTTTATTGGTTTCATGTGTAGGCTATACGTTTATGCTAAAATATTAGAGGTCGACATTCTGCCTTATTCAGTAAGGGGTCCGCGAAACTAAATCGTCGCCTTGCGACGGGCTGAGACTTGGGCACGGTAAGCCAAATCGGACATATAATTCAATGAAGCACGAAGTGCTCGAATGGCTAAGTCAGAAGAGTTGGCCGTGCAACGAAGTTATGAAATCGAGCTGCATCGGCTCGACGAAACGACAAGGCGTATCGGCTCAAGGTGGGAGGATTGACTCTTCTTTTTACTCCTTCATGCCTAAGTCAGAATATATCATTGTATGCTAAGTTAACCTATCGATGCCAAGGACGTGGTCCGATCGGAAGATAAATCGTAGTGTGTGTCAAACACCAGTTAGAACAATTGAAATGAAACATGCATCAAATGCACGAGTCGCTATGGAATATTAGATATCGTAAAGGCGAGCGCCTCGGTGCGCAAGCCGCAAGAACATGAGATAACTGTATTCGGCGAGTGCCTTAGTGCACGAACCATTCCGTGCCTTCGCGCACGAGTTTGAAAAGGCTAGCACATTGAAAGACAATAGACGAGCGCCGTAGCGTGCATGCCATGAACATTGAACACTAAGGCATAGAACGTGGAAATATGACTTCGATGCGTGCAGCAAGTGCATGACGCGAAGAAAAGATGATAAATGTGTCGAAATGTGCCTACGTGTACAAGATCATAAAATATGGCTTCGTTACAAAAAAATACAGTTGTGGCATGAATGTGGCAGAACTGTCGGATATGACATGATGCCTCGAAAGGTGTTCGGGACCTTCGGGTCGTTCGGTTGACGAACATTGAGTTGAGGTATGATGCCATTGAACATTGAAACAAAATATGAAATATAAGAACATAGAAAGTTAATGGAAGAAATACGAGATGATAAAGTCTGAGTCTCTGACTAAAGACTATGTTTGGTTGTTTGATAAAGTCTGAGCCTCGGCTCAAGACTATGTTTGGTAGTTTGAATAATAGCACGTTGCATGGTCGAATGGACTTGAGATAATTGTAGGTCCTAAAAATCAAGTTGCACTATGAAAATACTAACCAGTGATCAAATTGCGCCCCAAAAATCAAGTTGCTCCACTGATATGAAGCTCAGAGAACAAACTGCGCCACTGAACAGGTTGCGCCATATATCAGACTGCGCCCAGTCTTATTTCGCTAAAATCTATGTGGTGTCTAACATTTAATAGCCATCATTACCTGACAGTACTGACAACTGACAACACAGTAAACGAGAAAAATCTCTTCGAATCCCGCAAATTGTGCCAATCGAGGGGAATTAGTTGACAGTTGTCCTGTACACTTTGTAAGTTGGGCCTAGGCACAATCCACACAAAATCCTTAGTTACGTCTAGCCGCAATCTGAATGACTTCTGCTCAAAAGCTGCCACGTGTCTAAGAGCAGCTCAATCAGGTGTAGTTTTACTCATTGACTGAAGCTCGTACAACCTGATAAAGTTGAGACAATTTTTATTTCTAAAACAGGATGACATGGCGCACATGCCATTAATCTCTCAAGACGTGTCTACTATCCTGTATACGACCACATGCATCTTAATCACATGATGCCACGCGTCTAAATACAGTTAGTACACGACTTATAACTGAATGAAAGTTGGCGCAACAGGAGGTTGGCGCAACCCAATATGGCGCAATCCAGCCGCGCGCACATCAGAATAACTGCTAAAACAGTTATTTCATGAACTCTATAAATAGAGTTTCCAATCATTGTTAAAGCATCAGACATAAACAGAGAGAGATCAAGAATTCTTGTAAAATTGCTGATGCATTCTCCAGAGGCTACAGTCTGCAAGTTCACATAGTCCAAGGCATAAAGTGATCGTTTTATGTTCAGATTCCTATAGTTGTACTTCTCCAGAATTTAAATTATACTCTTGTACTCTTCTTCAAAAGTTTGTAATAGAATAACTTTTTGTTTTTGCAAATAAAATAGCGACTCTGCTGGGGACGACTTTCTCCTCCGACGAGAAGGTGACAACTCAATATGATACTGCATCGATCGGCAATATGATACTGCATCGATACAGCCTACGAGGATATGATTAACACCAAGAGCAACAAGCACATTATGGTTATCGCCAAGAACAGGACTGTATGGACTCCTAAGTCTCCTGCAGTTGCTGTTCCCCGGGCGCAACTTGAGTGCTCAGTGGCTAAGGCGCAATCCGCCTCAGTGGCTCCGGTACAGCCTGCTTCTGTTGCCAGGGCACAATCTACTCTTCCTGTTGCCCGTGCGCAGTTCACCACTCTCTTTACTGCCAAGGTGCAGTTGATTCAGTCTGTTGCTGAGACGCAGTCTACCCATGTTGCCGCCAAGGCGCAACCAGTGGCCTATATTACTTGGGTACAACCAGTAGCCCTTAGGACTATGGCGCAACCCAAATAATCAGTAACTCAGGCACATTTTGCTGCTTTAGCGCAACCTAAGGGAACTAGTCTTTTGGCTATTCCCTCTTCTAATTCTTCAGTTCTGAACTTGGAGAAGCAATGTTCTAGTGCTGCCACTAGACAGAACAAAGGGAAGAGTCCTTTGACATTTTCTCAACTGGCGCAACCTCTGCCCAAAGTTATCTCACAACAGAACAGAGAGGAACGCTTCTTAGCTAACCCTCTACAAAATAAAGGAAAGCACCCTTTAGTCTTTTCAAACTTCCCTGGTCTATGACTCAGAGGAAGACATATCAGATTCTATTCCTTTAAACAGAGATCTTCGGATCTCTGATATCGAAAAGAATACTGATCAAAGAGGCATCTTGCCTACCCCTATTGGGTCTAGTCAAGATCTTTCCACCTTGCAAATTTCAAGATCTAAGCAAGAAAAATTAAGGGTAGCACAAAAAGAGACACATGAAGCAGAATTTTCTGATTTACGCGCTTATGTCAATAGGCGTCAACCAGTATCAACTTTGGTAAAACGTAAGAACCCTATGTCAAAGGTCAATCTGTATCAGAAGCCAAAGTTTGAAAAGAAGGACCCAACCACTTATGATAATGAGTTGAGTACATCTTTGTACACTCAGGGGACTAAACATCTGAAGAATAGGAGACATGTTCCTAATATCATTAAGGAATATGTTCCTCCGACCTCTTCTCGTCCTGTAGTGGTAACTGATCTCCGAGAACGTCTTACACAAAGACGGGAGGCTGCAGGAATATCTCCTTCACCTCTAAATCACTCTTCAAATCACCACTGCCTTCATGAAGTCGTCATCAATTGTTGCTGCTAATCAGTTCGACGATCTGTCGTTTGAACTATACTTTAATTCCCGAACATATAATAGGAGATGAAGACGAGCTATTATATGCTTCTGTTAACATGACTTCTCAAGGCACTGGGGTGAAAAACGTCCAAGACGTAATGCATCCCGTAATCCTAGTCAGCAATACTTGGATCGGATTCATGCATCCAGTGAAGGTGTCTTTCAATACACTAGATCAAGAAATCGACATTTGAACCAAGGTGTCTTTAATCAAGAAGATCTTTCTATCGCCCATGTAGGAGAGGACTCTTTCTCAGAGTTTGATGCAGATAGTGAAAGTTCTGAACAAACTATCTCATCAATAGCAGCAAGAGAAGTGACGGCATATACCATTACGAAAGATCAAGATGCCTCTACTTCAACCAGTCAGGAGCAACGAATTGTTGTATTAGAAGACAAATTGAAGACCATGGCAGAGATGGTTGCAAGTATGCACACTATAATCGTGGCTCAACATACAGTGCCACCGATTATAAATCCTGCTGCAAATCCTGAGCTTATAGTATCTTCTGTACCTGTTAGTCTGGGGGTACCACCTCCTCAGGTTACTTCTGTGCCAATTCAAGCTGATCCCAGTCAGTCTGGTGCTGGGGGTAGTAATTACCATGCTGTTCCTCCTCCTAACACTTCTAACCAGCCCACCAACTCCCAAACATCAGGGGATGCTAATGAGGCTGTGAAACTCTTACGCACTCAGTTTGAGGCCTTCAAGCAGAAGGATGGCCTACAAAGACTAGGCATAAAGCAACCGTATCCTACAGAGTGAAAGGAAGTTCCATTCCCTCCTAAATACAACCTTCCGACCATTATGTTGTTTGATGACAGTACCTCTCCAAGTCAGTACAATAATCAGTTTGAGGTGATAACTGATCAATTACAGCCAAATGATGCTCTCCTTACCAGAGTGTTCGTCGGTTGTTTAGCTGGCGCTGCATACGACTGGTATCGTAGCTTGCCTGATGGTTGCATAACTTCTTTTGTTGGTTTCAAGCAAATGTTCTTGGAACGGTTTTATGAGGAAGTCAATGACATGACAATGTCTGCCCTCATTAAGATTAAACAAAGGCACAATGAATTTATGGAGAGTTTCATTGAAAGATTCCGCCGAGAGGTACTCAAAATACCTTTAGGAACTCCATCTGCTGTAACAATAGACACTTGCAAATCAAACTTGTTGCCTATTATCAGTATGTGGACAGGATCTACACAATTCCAGGAATGGCCTTCTTTCATTGTGAATGCCAAGGCGGCAGAAGTCAGTGCTGAAAAGTTCAAACAGTTAGGAGTTCAGATGACTCATCCTATCCAAGACGAACATTCCACACCCGGGAGCAATAATCGCCAGAATAACCGCAAGGGTATAGAAACACTGGCCATCAATCTCAAAGGTAAAGAGTCATTGGCTGTCAATGTTACTCAGACAGTATCCACTCCATCAGCACCACCGCAGAAAATAACTCGTCCAAAAGAAGAGTATTCTTTTGATGAAGATGATACTTTGAGTATCTTTGATTGCTTGATCAAAAGCAATAAGCTTCAGCTGCCAGAAGCAAAACGGCTAGAAGAAGTGGGTAAAACCGATCATCCTAAATACTATATTTTTCACAGATTTATAGGACATCCAACCAGAGCATGTTACGTGCTCAAGGGCAAAATCCAGGAGTTGGTCAACTCTGGAGCAATTACTCTGCAACAAGACGAGAAGACAGTGACTGCTAATGTGATTTCTCTACAATTCAGTGATTTTCTACCACAACTTGCACAAGATGGTGTTGTCCCCATTCCAAGGACTACTCTTGAGATCGTGAATCTCCTACCTCCTCAAAATGAAGGTCTTGTTCCACTATCGACTGACAGAGGAGAAAGCATGTGGATTCATCCAGATCTGGTAGCAGAGTTTGAATCGCCTTCCTCTTCTAAGCAAAAGACACTCCAAATCTAAATCCAAGAGCTGCAATATGGTATCTTTTGAACCAGTAGCGGAAGAAGAAATTCTAATGGACACTAGATCTGGGAAACCCTATCTTCGGGAATATTCTAAAAATTAAGAGAATCCTGCTCCATCTCATGATGCTCCTCCTTTATCATCTTCTTCTGCTGAGAATATACCATCTACATCCTTGCCGGTGGCTGAACCATCTCCTCCTAAACCAACATCAGCAGACAAGGAAAAGCAACCTGTTCGTTTTGACAAAGCATTGAAAAAGTCATTGTCTCTTGGACTTGAAATGCCATATAACTTTGACATATTGGCTCAATTGGCCAATACTACAGCAAGATTGTCAATCTTTGAACTCTTACGTCTTTTAAAAGAAACTCGAGAGACGTTAAGTGAAGCCTTGATGCAGGTTGATGCTTGTCTTACTCTTCTCAAGAAGCCTGAAAAGGAACCCGTCAGCTGTGCACATTATCATAGTGTATTTGAATTATTGCCCAATATTACTTTTACACAAGATGACATGTTATTAGAAGACAATCGTCATGATCGTCCTCTCTATTTCATGGGATATGTGGACACCATGAAAGTCGATCGCATTTTGATTGACCCAGGATCCGCACTTAGCATCATGCCGAAATCTTTACTGGATGCTTTGAAGATCCCAGTGCATAACCTTTCTACAACTATCACTACCAACTTGGGGTTCAATCAAGGAAGAAGTGAACCTTTGGGGAAGATACGCCTAAAACTTTAAATTGGCAATCTTCGTACGAAGGTAACTTTCTATGTTATTGACAATCATGGCTCATACAATGCTTTGTTAGGAAGGCCATTCCTCCATGAGCACAATATTGTACCTTCTACTCTCTACCAATGTTTCAAATATATGGATGGTAATGGAGAAGTCCAAAAAGAGGTTGGAGATCTGAATCCTTTCAAAGGAGTTGAAGCATACTGCAACGATTCTTGCATGTACAAGGAGGAATTCATGAAGGTGGTACTAGCAATGGACACAGATGAAGAACAGAAAAGTGTGCCGAATGATACTTTGGTGATCCCGGTCAAAGGACGTACCTCATGTCCTCAGTCTTCCAAACCACTGACTATCTACCTTTTTTCCCAAGAGAAGCAGCCTAAGGGTGATAGTCAGGAACAAAGGGAGCTCACCTCTTCTGAGCCGCTTGTAATCGACATTCATCGTAAGAAGCCCCCTCCTCCTTCTCGTTCTTCTTCTCCCCCTCTTGTCATCAATCTGACTAAGCCTGCTAAGGCTAAAGTTCCTGTTGTAAATGATGGTGTAAAAATCAATAAAGCATCTCCTTTGCAGTATACTGATGTCTCTTAGTATACTCAATATTATTTGGATATGGTAGATAGCTTTAAACCACTTACAATAGAAGTCATATCATCTCTGCGAAATGTGGTATCACTGGATTCAATATAAGGGTCGTACTTCTTAGTACCGTCTCGAAAGAAAGATGAAAAGCCTATATTCTTCAACAAAAAAGAGGAGCCAAAAATTATGCTTTATAACGATAATAGAGATGATACAGGAAGGCTACAATTACGCCGCTATAGTCTACAATCTAAAGTAATCATCCGTAAAATGGACTATGATTTCAGAATAGGCCTCAACAACGGTAAAAGGAGGCAAACTCCTCTTCGTATTGTTGTTCCAAAAGGAAAATCACAACAATACCACAGCAAAACGAAACGTGGACTAGGTTATGCTTCACCACTTCCAACTCCGGAACCTTCTGAATCTGATGAAGAAAAACGATCGGACTCTTCTGATTCTATCTCATAGGATTCTGATACCAGCATTGGTCATGTTCATAAGGTGATGGTATCTTCTAACATGGTGTTTGCTGAATTTTTGGAAGATGACGAAGATGACATTGAGGAAGCTCCTGAAATGGACCCTTGGGCACAAAGGATGGACAATCAGTGGAAACTTCGTTTTGAACAACGAGAGCCACCTACTGAGGATCAACTAGTCCAAATCGATATTGGAGAGAAGGGCGTATCACCAATCTTCATTAGCAAAAATCTCCTAGAGGATGATAAACAAGAATTAATTTGCCTTATTCGGGAATATATTGATGTCTTCGCCTGGAGTTATGAAGATATGTCGGACCTAAATCTTCAAATTGCAACTCACAAGCTTAATATTTTGCCGAATGCCAAACCGGTCAAACAACAACAACGATGATTCAAGCCTGAAATGATGGATGCAGTTGATGATGAAGTCAAAAAACTTATAGCTTACGATTTTATCAGAGAAGAACAGCATCCTGACTGGGTAGCCAACGTCGTACCAGTTCTGAAGAAGACCGAAAAGGTTCGAGTTTGCATAGACTTTCGGAATCTCAATAATGTTTGCCCTAAAGACGAATTCCCTCTCCCAATTACTGATGTCATGATCGACAATACATGTGGGTTCGAACGAATTTCTTTCATGGATAGATTTTCTGGATATAATCAAATTCGGATGAATCCTGAAGATGAGAAACATACTTCGTTTTATACTCCTCGTGGAGTGTACTGTTATACAGTCATGCCGTTTGGTCTAAAGAACGCAGGTACAACTTACCAGCGGGCTACGAGTACTATCTTTCGAGATCATCTGCGAAAGACTGTCGAATGCTATGTTGACGATATTGCTATCAAAAGTCGTCTCAAGGAAGATCACATTCAAGATTTAAGAACTATCTTCAATCTAATGCGCCAGCATCAACTCAAAATGAACCCCACCAAGTCTTTCTTGGGTGTCTCTAGTGGCAAATTTCTCGGCTTCGTCATTACCTCTAAGGGTATACACGTTGATCCCGAGAAGATCAAAGTCATTCAAGAGATGCGTTATCCACGCAACCTAAAAGAGCTACGAGGATTCCAAGGTCGACTTGCGTACAACAGGTGGTTCATTTCGAATTTATCTGGACGTTGCAGACCATTTACTCAGTTAATGAAGAAAGGTGTATCTTTCGTTTGGACGGAAGAATGTTAACGAGCATTTGATGACATAAAGCGGTATTTAATGAGTCCACCGGTGCTTGTACCACCGATCTCAGGGATACCTTTCTTAATGTATGTCCGGGCAATGGACCATTCATTGGAAGCTTTGCTGGCTCAGAAGAACAAGGAAGGTCATGAACAAGTCATCTACTACCTTAGTCAAACGATGACTGGAGCTGAACATCGTTATAGTCCGGTGGAAAAAGAATGTTTAGCCTTGATGTTTGCCGTTCAGAAGACAAGACATTACATCATAGGCCAAACTATTCATGTTATATCCCGGGTCAATCCTCTTCGAGTCTTAATGAAGAAGCCAAGTACACTCAATTCTAGGCTTGCCACATGGGCCATATTATTAGCACAATATGACATGGTTTATGTTCCTCAAAAATCTGTGAAAGGCCAAGCACTGGCTGACTTTTTAGCAGCTCATCCTGTCCCTGAAACATCTAAACTCTATGATAAGATTTCGGACGAAACATTGGAATCAAATATGATCTCAGAAGAATTTCCTACCTGGAAGTTGTTCTTTGATGGAGCTTCTAGAATTGGACCTGGAGGTACCCTTGTTGCTAGAGTGGGAATTGTTTTCGTTTCACCCGATGGATTAGTTATCCAAAGGGCTTATTCTTTAGACGAGTTGTGCTCTAACAATGTGGCAGAATACAATACCTTGCTCATTGGCCTCCAATTGGCCAAACAACTGGATATTGAATATCTTGAAGTATATGGCGATTCTAAGCTGATTGTTAATCATGTTAGAGGCATATATGAAGTCCGACATCAAGATTTGATACCATACCATGAAGCAGCAACCAGGATAGCTTCTTCATTCAAAGGGTTCTTCATTGAACATGTACGTTGCGCATGCAATACAGAAGCTGATGCTTTAGCTAACCTAGCTGCGGTATTGGCAGTTCCAGTCAAAAGACAACAAATGGTTGTTATCTCTAATAGAGAACTATTTTGTGTCGAAAACAACCACAACATTGAATTCAGCAATCTAATCGAAGTCAATGTCACTTGCGAGTACTGGAGAGCACCTTTCATTGATTTTGCAGTACATGACATCTTACCAGAAGATCCTAAGGAAGCTACAAGTATCCGTCGTCGATCGCTTCGATTCTACTATAATCATACTACTAAAACTCTCTATCGAAGAACGTTTGATGGGTTACTTTTGAGATGTCTCGCTGGTGATGAAACAAAGTAGATATTACGCGTAGCTCACGATGGTATCTGTGGAGCACATCAACCTGGTCCTAAACTTCAGGATCGTATTCGACGTATGGGCTACTACTGGCCCTCTATGGTATCAGATGCTATTGACTATGCAAGGAAATGTCGTGCATGTCAAACTCATGCAGATTTTATCCATCAACCGTCAGAATTTCTTCATCCGACTGCTGCTTCATGGCCTTTTGAAGCTTAGGACATGGATATAATTGGCCCTATCAATCCTCCTTCATCTATAGGACATCGGTTCATCTTGGCTATAACTGATTATTTCTCCAAATGGGCAGAAGCTATACCTTTGGCTGAAGTAAAAACTAGTAGTGTCATCAACTTCATCAAACATCATGTGATATACAGATTTGGTGTCCCTTGCCGAATCATCCATGATAATGGGGCCGCAATTCATCAGCCAGAAGTTTAATAGGTTCTGTGATGACAACATAATCAATAATGTTGCCTCTACGGCCTATAATCTTGTGGCTAACGGGTTAGCCGAAGCATTCAACAAGACAATTATCAAACTCCTTAAAAAGTTTATTTCTATTAACAAAAGTAATTGGAGTGATAAACTTGGAGAATGTCTATGGGCATATCTCACTATTGTCCGTAATCCTACAGGTTGTACACCTTTTTTCTCTGGAATATGGATGTGAAGCTGTTTTACCACTAGAAATTCAAATTCCTTCATTAAGAATCGCCATCGCTAATGAACTTACTAAGAGAATAATGATCGTCTTCGACTTCAAGAATTGGAAGCGCTCGACGAGAAAAGGCTGTTAGCTCAACAGCACATCGAACTTTATCAAGTCCGAAAAGCTTTTAATCGCAAAGTCAGAGTGCGAACATTTCAGGAAGGCGAATTAGTTTTTACAGTCAGACGTCCTATGACTATGACTCATATGAGCAAAGGCAAGTTCGAGGCAAAATGGGAAGGGTCGTATGTGGTAAATAAAGTTTTCTCAAATGGAGCCTATCAATTAACAGATATGGATGACAGAGTTGCTATGATGCCTATCAATGACAAATTTCTCAAGAAATATTATGTATAAAAGTAAGATGTACTTTATTTCAGAGACATGATGTAAATAAAAGTTCATTTTATTGAAAAGCAGAATGAAGTTACATAATATTAAGGACTGGGAGGAGGTCCCGATCCTTCATGATTAAATACATAGTTTGCCAACAGTTCAAACATCTCATTGTCTGAACTCACAAAAAACTTACAAGCAGCCATCCTCAATACCTCTTCTTCGGCAGTCTTCCCAGGCTCCACTAGCTTGGCAATCAAGTCCTGTCCTGGTGCAGGAGAAGTTGAGCCTTCACTCCTTTCTTTCTGAGGAGGCACTGGAGGCTCAGCATGGGGCGTCTCAGTCTTTCCTTCAATCTTCAGAATGAGCAAATCTTTGGAAGATATTTTTTACAGAAAGGAAAGAAATTGACGATATGTATGAAAGTTTTGTTCTATTTATAGACAGAACAACTAGATAGTTAACCTCGAGAACTGATGCGACTTTTTGAAAGAAGCCCAACTATTCATTCATTTATAACTGTTCATTCATAACTGATCATTCATTGTCCTTTCTTCGAAAATCGACGTGATTGTTCATTCATTTATTCTCTTCCTCGAGAATCGAGACAACTGTTTGTTCATTCAGTGTCTTTTCATAGAAAATCGAGACAACTATTTGTTCATTCAGTATCTTTTCATAGAAAATTGAGACAATTGTTCATCCATTCACTTTCTTTGACCTATCATTCATTTTGACATTTGATTGTCTCTTACTTTAATAATATGAATTCACGTCCTCCATACCTATGAATTCTGATTATTTACATCAGCAACTTGTCACATCCACATTTTCTCCTAGATTTTATTTTCCATCACATCAAAATCAAATCATAAAGAGGAGAAAATTATTCTTTATTCGTTCTTTAAAAACGTAGATACATCTTAATGGAAATCTGTCACGCCCCTGTACCGGAATAATGAGACGGACTAGGCCAGCTACACCGTATGAGGTATATAAACGTCATACGGCGATCGTGGCTGTCAAAAGACTAGGGGGTGCATGCTATATTCAGGTCTCCTATGGTCCCACAGAGCATCTATGTCTCAATCAATCAAAACAAGAAGCAGTAAATAATGATCATATAAGACAAAGTAGTAAGGCGTCCCCGACGCTTCATCAGAATGATTCATGAATCTAGCTATACAAAATGATGAGCTAGTTCCGAGAGTCAATAGTACATAACTATAGTCAGCTGCAGTCTGATTTAATTACAATTATGTAAAGGAAACTAGTGTCCAGAACTGTCGGCTAAACAAGTGCCGGTGGCTAAACGCCAAGTACAAAATAGAAGATATCAGAGCGGTGAAGAAGAAACCCACTCATGGTCCCTGGCGCCCATACTCCTGGTGTATACCATTGTTCGGGTGGAAAGCTGGATCCTCTGGAGCTACTACGAAATCTGGCCAAACAAAACCAGCGGGGTCAGGCCCCGAATAGCAAGTACCACAAGGGAGCACAAAAGAGTGAGATAAATCCAATGAGTTAAATAAGACCTGATTCATGAGTTATAGGCTTATACCATATCATCGAGACAATACGACACCCTTACAACCAAACAAGGACAAACGGTGCCAATATCGTACCGAGATAAGATATATCCTATAACCATGGGCAGGTAAAAGGGCTTCTGATTCGCGACTTCGGTCCATAGCCTATCGCAGCACAATAGCTCAACCTAACAACCAAACAAGGACATGGGTTGGACCACGCACCACGATAGTCCATGTTCTTCGGTAGCTAACAGAAGAAAACATATCACAAACAAGTCAGCTTACAATCGGCCAATCAATCCTACGGCTTTCTATGACTTATCTGGATTATACCAGTAATGCAATATATATATAGGAATCCTCAGATCGTATCGCATTCCAGCAGGGCTAGCCAAACCATTATATACAAGCAAGCACGAAATGCACCGGTCCTCCGAAAGGCCACCGCGCTAGAATAAGCAGTAACGATTCCAGCTCTCCTATAGGAAGAGCTGGCTCGGCAGTCACAAATCAGATGCTGCACTCCACTAGTGCGGATGACTATACAGTATCCGAGGCAGCCAACCCGACGCGCCAGGATGGGACCCAGGGCGGCTAGTGACGTACGATCTCGAGATTCTGTTCTCTCCCAATGCTTCTACCAATTTAAGTTGCTTAGATTAACCCTATCTCGATATTGGAATTACACGTCGTGGTCACATGGTCATCCTTCTATATGTCGTACCATAGTACGTGTACCCTAAGTATGAATCCACATCGGCTTAATCTAGATCCATGCTTAGTGTAATGCTTCAAACAACAAACAACATACCACGATACTATTACTGACCAATTACCATGACTGTGCTGGAAGGTACACATGTATTGACATATAACAGGAATGATCACTTAGCATGTAGAGTCACACCTCAGTGCACTCATTAAATGGCACTGCAGTGCATACTAATATTGTATCTCAATACACACTTAGAATAGGTACCAGCACGTATACAGGTAATCAGGTCAGGAACACGGTCAAGTCAGGAAGTTACGTGGACCCCTCGTGACATAAAAGTCACATATAAATTCTGGTTAAAGTGAGACATGAAGGTCCTTGAAGCCAAGACAAAGATCTACAACTTTTATGTTGGAAGTTTGGAGAAATTCTAGCCAAAATTCGGCCAAATAGGACTTAAAATAGCCAAAAATAGCCAAAATAGGCACTATACGACACTATGCAGCACTATGCAGCATTTTTATGCGACTGGACACTATGCGACACTATGCAGCATTTTTATGCGGCTGGGCACTATGCAGCACTATGCAGCATCCTTATGCGGCTGGGCACTATGCGGCACTATGCAGCATTCTTATGCGGCTAGGTACTATGCAGCATTCTTATGCGGCTGGGCACTATGCGGCACTATGCAGCATTCTTATACGGCTGGACACTATGCGGCACTATACAGCATTCTTATGTGGCTGGGCACTATGCAGCACTATGCAGCATCCTTATGCGGCTGGGCACTATGCGGCACTATGCAGCATTTTTATGCGACTGGGCACTATGCAGCATTTTTATGCGGCTGGACACTATGCGGCACTATGCAGCATTCTTATACGGCTGGACACTATGCGGCACTATGCAGCATTCTTATGCGGCTGGGCACTATACAGCATTCTTATGCGGCTGGACACTATACGGCACTATGCAGCATTCTTATGCGGCTGGACACTATGCGGCACTATGCAGCATTTTTATGCGGCTGGGCACTATGCATGCGGCACTATGCAGCATTCTTATGCGGCTGGACACTATTCATGCGGCACTATTCATCGTCCCTGCCAAAACCAGGACTGATGACATAGAAAATATCCAAATATTATTTTGGCCATAACTTCCTCAAATCAAGTCAAAATCTAACTTTTCAAAGGTCAAAATTGGGTAGAATTGAATTTTCTACAACATAGGACCATTAGTTTTTGAAAACAACCAAGTTTGATAGATCAAAACCATGGAAACCCATAGAACCCTAGTTTTAGAAACTTAGATCTACACCAAACTAGCCATTAAAATCAAAAACTCCAAGAACTAAACTTGTAGAGAATGAAGAGAAGAACAATATAGACAAATAATATCAAAAAAAATCAAGAAATAAAAATGCAATAATCTCTCCATTTGGTGCAAGATGTACTTGCCTATTGGTTGGGAGGAAAAGAAATGAAAAGAGTGAATGAGGAGAGAGAGTGAGGAAGAGAATATATATAGGGGTTGGGTTGACTCAAAGAAACCCTAAGCTTAAGCATGCTCTTAACCACATGACTAATGACTTGTTAAATGCTACATGATACAACTAATTAAATTAATTAAATAAAATCCTAACCACAACACGGTTCAGAAATCTTATCATCGAAACAGTGAACCACGCCTACAACCAGACAAGAACAAGGGGTGGCACACTAATCCGCGACGAGATACTGTTCCATGCCATGGCTAGTTACAAATACAGGATAAATGCAATAAAGATACAGGTGCCAGATACCATATACATAAAAAATTAAAAATTTATGTATTCCGAAAACGGGGAGTGACAAAATCTATTACATCTCGGATTTTTATTCTAAATATAACATGAAGGTCTATTACATCTTTGGATCTTCTTATTTTGTTGGTGCCAGTTCCTTGTCGTCTCGTGTCACGCCCCAGAACCAGAACACTGGAGAGCGGGGCAGACATAGCCAGCTACGTATAACAGAATGGAATCCACGCCGCTATACGGTCACGGCTGTCTAGATATGTGAGGGTTTCACTACAATCCATCAGTCTCTTAAGGTCATAAAATAGCCTATTGTCTCAATCTCAACCAACTAATAATAGTTACAAGATGTCAGACCACCAAATACACAATAGTAAGGCGTCCCATACATTACATATTCGGAATGATCATGAAGCTAGTCGTGACAAAATGTTAGGACTAGCAAGAGTTCAGTCATACATGATCAACCCCCGGGGCTTGTCAATCATGTTACAGCCCGTAGGCAGACAATAAGTAAAGACTGCAATCGAGCTAATACTTGATCGTCGGCTAAACGCCTCAAAAGAATAATTTACAATATTACAGTGGGAGAACAAAAGAAACCCACTCGATGCCCTGGTTACGCCTGGTGACCACCATCGGACTGGAAAGCAGAGAGATTCTTTGGTGCTGCTCCGGTATCTGGCGATACAAAACCAGCTGGGTCTGACCCCAGAAAGAGCAAGTGCCACAAAGGAGACTTCACTTAAGGACTAAAACCAACAAATCATTAGCATTCAACATGTAAGAAAATAATAAGTAACACAGATTGAGGTTTGTGCACTACCAATGCACTTATCCCAATCAGAGAAAAATAATTGAGTGAAGCATCATTGACATAAGACAACTGGAGAATCATGCTAAATAAAATATAGCATGGCAATATATGAAGAGAAGACGAAGGTGCTATTCTGGAAGCCAGGTTACAATCCTTAAACCAAACAAGGACCGAGATTGTAACCCTTCGCCTGAACAGAACTTAGTTTCTGATCATTTATTGCTAGAGGTGACAATCATTACGGTGAAAATGAGTGAGAACAATGATAAAAGTGACCATGAAGAGTACAATGCGCTAGAGTGACAATAGAGTACAATCATTATAGTAACAATCTGGAGTGACAATCATTATAGTAACAATCTGGAGTGACAATCATTCTGGTATAATCTTGCAATCAATCACTTCTAGACAATACTATACTGGACTAGACTCCATCCAATCAATCACGGCCAATCATTGCCTACCGCTTTCTACATTAACTAACTAGGGTTATCACAATCCTAGTTACTAGCAAGATGCAATAAGATGCTCCAAGTAGTCACAGGCCCTGCAGCTATCCAGGTTATCCAGGCGAACTTTATAGTGACAATTTAGAGAGTTCAATCATTTAAAGTGGCAATCAGAGAGAGAACAATACACTAGAGTGACAATAGAGTTCAATCATTAAAGTAACAATCTGGAGAGTGCCCCACAAGACAGTGGGCTGGAAATGTGCCCTACTCGTCGGCAGGCTACAAGTCCAAACATTTGTGGCCGGAATAACGGGATCGCCTGTAACTGGGGAACAACTCTTCATGACTACTGAATTATTCTAGTTATTAGCCTTAGTTAATTTCAATATGTACCCCTGACCGTGGTACTCAGGGATCCATGCCCTAGACATGATGCAAGACACACTGGTTCATTATCAATACATTCACAAGTCACCCACGGTATCCAGGTCAATATTGTATTATCATGTCAATAGAGCCGTCGTAACGGCGCTCAATAAACTATGCCATTCACTTAGCTGGAGTGCACCACCACGGGTCACTGTCAAGTCGCGCACAGAATTCAATACATCAACCATGCTATGCTCATATTGTGCTCATATCAATGTCGTGTCAAAAAGGGGCGCGAGGGTCAGATTGCGTTGGATTGTGCTCATATCAATGTCGTGTCAAAAAGGAAATACCATGCACTAAAAGAAGATGAAATAAAACATAATACAAATAGGGGCCATGACTAGACTGCGCTGAGCAGCCAGGGTCAGGTTGCGCCAGGGTTAGATTGCGCATGGGGTTCAGAGGAACAGGTTGCGCCAGGGTTGGATTGCGCTGGAGCCAAGCGCGCTGGAGTCGAACTGCGCCAGAGCCAAGTACGCTAGGTTAGATTGCGCTGGAGCCAACTACGCTAGGTCGGGTTGCGCAGAGGATGGATTGCGCGAGGGTCAGATTGCGTTGGATTCAAGCGCGCAGGGATCAGGTTGCGTAGGAGGGTGCGCGGTTCGGCCCAGAGGGTCGAGCGCGGGTCAGCCCAGCGCTAAGGAGCGCTGCCGAGAGGGTGGTTGCGCAGTTCAGTCCAGGAGGCCGAGCGCAAGTCAGTCCTGCGCTAAAGAGCGCAGGCCGAGGGGGGGTCTTCTTCTCCAGGCCGAGAGAAAACTCTTAAGAACCCTAAAATTCCAATCTTCATATCTTGACCAAAATAAAACCAAATTAGGATTTTCAAGGTTCTAACTTGTGTAAAATTGAATTCTCTTCCACATGGAACAATCAAAACATGAAAATGAACAAGTTTTATAGATCAAAACCACCAAAATTCGAAAATACTTCAATCCTAGATCTACAAAATTCCAAGCTCTAAATGGAGAAAACCCAAGTTCTAATGTTGCTTAAAATGAGCTAATAAAGCTATTAGACAAATAAAATATAGCCCTCAAGTGATAGCAAGATGCAACTTGCCTAGGTTGGTGGAGAGGAAAGAGTAATGAGGAAGAAGATGAAGAAGAAAATAAATAAGGAGAGAGAGAGAAGAAAATTGATATTTTTGGTAGGGTGGTGGTGGTTCTCCATGTCAAACCCAAAATAAACCAAGCCAAGATAAACCAAGGTGAACCAAGTCAAGGCCAATAAACTCTCTCTCTCTAGCAATTTAAACCAAATGAATCATGAAATAAACCAAGCCTCACTAATCCAGAAATAAAACAATGAACCATTAAAACCAATTGAACTATCAATGTCAATAAAACCAAGCCAATGTAAAATAAACCAAGATAACTAATCATGACTAAATAAAATATGGGTCCAAAACACGTATACGTACACTAAATACGTATCACGAATTTGGGACATTACATCCTACCCACCTTAAAAGAATTTCGTCCTCAAAATTTAATCAAGAGGCTAGAGATGTAAGGGAAAGCTATTCTATCATAGGTAATCTACCACTACCAATCAATCATACAATCATTTATGTAAGCAAGGATTCGAAGCGTAAGGCATAAGGAAGATATTACACCTTACGAGTCAAACCAGCCGGGATGACCTGAACAGATATCATCCTCATGCTCCCAAGTTTGACTCTCCCAAAGAGGGATGACTCTAAGCAACACTGACAGAACTGATAGTCTTGCGCTTGAGGTCTCTCTCTTTGGTCAAACATGGACACGGGCCTCTCCTCATACGAAAGGTTGGTACCAATAACCAGTTTCGAATGACCTAGGATATGGCTCGGGTCCGGGATGTTCCGTCGTAATTAGGATACATGAAATACGTCATGCACCCCGTATAATGACGGTAGAAAAGCAAGACGAGAGGACACATATACCTCTCGGCCAATTCTGAACCTGAGCCTGGGCTAGGGCAAACTGCCGCAGGTTCTGTTGCTGGAAAGTCTAGGCCTGAGTCGGCAATGGCCTCGGAAACGAGAACTGCTGTTGCTGGTGAACTGGAGCGGGTGCTGGTGCTGGTGCTGGTCCCCTAACCGAGGGACTAGATACTATCGAGGCTGAATCAACTCTGAATGGGCAGGACCCCACCCTATGGTCCGGTGCTCCACACAATAAACACAATCCCAACGCCTTGTGACACTCTGTTACCACGTGTCCAGGCTTTCCACAATAAGAACAGCCCACGACGAAAGACTGCGCTTGCTTCTGCTTTTGCTAAAGGTACGTCAGAATTGAGTGCTGGTCCGACGTAACTGAAGCTGCTCGCCTCGGAGCTCCAATAGTTAAAGTCCTAGCTGCTGGGGGTGGTGCCGAAGACTGGTTCATTTGACTATGGGACCGCTTCCGACCTCCGGTCCTGTCCACTATTCTCTGGAAGGTATACTCGTGCCTCCTCGCTGCTCGTAACACCGCATCATAGGTCTGATGCTCGAACTGTTCTACTGCCAATATAATCTCCAGGTGAAGTCCCTGCTGGAACCTCTGCGCTCTGTCAGACTCGGTTGCCACCAAGGTGGGAGCAAACCGACTGAGTCTGGAAAACTCGGCCGCATAACCGTCGACCGTCCTCCCCATCTGCTTAAGATTACTGAACCTGGTCTGCAAGTCATATCGAGCTACTGCATCATAATACTTGGTCTGGAACTTTTCGCTGAATACTGCCCAGGAGACAGGTGTTGCCAATCCACTGTTTGTGCGGCCCACTAACTGCGGGCTAGATCTAATAACTGTAGGCGTACCACAACCACCTTCTCGTCTTCTGGAGTCTTTACGGCTTCAAAAATCACCTCTGTATCCTGTAGCCAAACATCGGCAGCAATGGCATCCCCGCTGCCATCGAAGAATGGAGGGTTCAGGCGCTTGAAACTGTTGACCGCACTGTTCCCTCGAGGACCACTTCCACTCATAGCATCTTGTACTACTTGGTGCAGGGCATCTCCCTGACGATCTTAGGACGCAAGCAACTCACGGATGAGTCCTACCAAGCCTCCATCCTCTGTTCTTGCTGGCTGGACGGGCTGAACTGGCGGTACTGGTTCTCCAAGAGGCACGGCTTGGGAGGCTGCTGCTGAGGACTGAGCTCCTTCTGGCTGATGAACAGGAACGATGTCACTGAAGCAATGACGTCAGGGATATTAAAGAAGGACCAGGATAGATCAATGATACAAGCATGTTATCAAGTCAGAAATTCAAGGAGATATGAAGATACGAGTGGAGATCAAAGGAGAGTACAGATTGAGACGTCTATCCGGTAAACCCTCACACATCTTGATTAACAAGACCTGCATGGGCCACCACTTAAACCATGTCACGCCCCAGAACCAGAACACTGGAGATCGGGGGCAGACATAGCCAGCTACGTATAACGGAATGGAATCCACGCCGCTATATGGTCAAGACTGTCTAGATATGTGAGGATTTCACTACAACCCATCAGTCTCTTAAGGTCATAAAATAGCCTATTGTCTCAATCTCAACCAACTAATAATAGTTACAAGATGTCAGACCACCAAATACACAATAGTAAGGCGTCCCATACATTACATATTCAGAATGATCATGAAGCTAGTCGTGACAAAATATTAGGACTAGCAAGAGTTCAGTCATACATGATCAACCCCCGGGGCTTGTCAATCATGTTACAGCCCGTAGGCAGACAATAAGTAAAGACTGCAATCGAGCTAACACTTGCTCGTCGGCTAAACGCCTCAAAAGAATAATTTACAATATTACAGTGGAAGAACAAAAGAAACCCACTCGATGCCCTGGTTACGCCTAGTGACCACCATCGGGCTGGAAAGCAGGAAGATCCTTTGGTGCTGCTCCGGTATCTGGCCATACAAAACCAGCTGGGTCAGACCCCAGAAAGAGCAAGTGCCACAAAGGAGGCTTCACTTAAGGACTAAAACCAACAAATCATTAGCATTCAACATGTAAGAAAACAATAAGTAACACAGATTGAGGTTTGTGCACTACCAATGCACTTATCCCAATCAGAGAAAAATAATTGAGTGAATGTGCTATTCCGGAAGCCAGGTTACAATCCTTAAACCAAACAAGGACCAAGATTGTAACCCTTCGCCTGAACAGAACTTAGTTTCTGATCATTTATTGCTAGAGGTGACAATTATTACGGTGAAAATGAGAGAGAACAATGATAAAAGCGACCATGAAGAGTACAATGCGCTAGAGTGACAATAGATTACAATCATTATAGTAACAATCTGGAGTGACAATTATTATAGTAACAATCTGGAGTGACAATCATTCTGGTACAATCTTGCAATCAATCACTTCTAGACAATACTATACTGGACTAGACTCCATCCAATCAATCACGGCCAATCATTGCCTACGGCTTTCTACATTAACTAACTAGGGTTATCACAATCCTAGTTACTAGGAAGATGCAATGAGATGCTCCAAGTAGTCACAGACCCTGCAGCTATCCAGGTTATCCAGGCGAACTTTATAGTGACAATTTAGAGAGTTCAATCATTTAAAGTAGCAATCAGAGAGAGAACAATACACTAGAGTGACAATAGAGTTCAATCATTAAAGTAACAATCTGGAGAGTGTCCCACATGACAGTGGGCTGGAAATGTGCCCTACTCGTCGGCAGGCTATGTAGTGCCCCGTCCCGCAAAGTCAATCGGAGGAATCGAAACGCCGACGGCGTTCGGTCTTAGCCTTGTAACGGCTTGCTCGGAGACATCGCTCAGGTGGGGTAGTTTCGGTGAACTCTCCTCATCTTTGCCTTCACATAATAAATCGTGTTTTCAACTTGCACAAGTTAGGCTTGATAATAAAAGCTACGCATCCACATAGCTAAGGGAATAAATCCCGACGGTTGAATCGAGTTAGAACATGGAAAACGTCCCACGGTCGGCTTAGAGTTGGTGCACGTCGTGCTTTGAAAATGACACTCGGTCCTTCGTCCCGTGGCTTGGGAGAAGGAAAATTGGTCTTCGGTGCAAAAGCTGAGAGTTAGCCTAAGTCATAGGCGTCGCCCGCACAAATGCTTGCTAAAGCATGCACGGTCCTGTCCCGCAAGGCTTGGCATAGCCTTTGCTCGTCCCTTGGGTTATGTTGTAGGCTTGAGTGAGTTAGGCAAAGTTATGTCGGTCGACCTAAGTTATCCTACGTGCTGTCCCGCTCATTCTGCGGTTGTCAAGATAAATAGTCCCACGACCCCAAGGCCCATCATATGAAGTATGATTTAGGCAATAGCGTTGCGTAGAACACGAATCGGTTTAGAGGCACGAGCCACGGTTGGTTTATTGGAAAGTTAGCCACGGTCTATGGCATCTAAGGAACACGTTGGTTTAAGTTAAGTTGGAAGGCTACGTAGTAGTCGTTCCCTCGAGTTCAAAGAAGTTCGAGGCGGTCCCTCGGTTGGGAGTCTCGCGTTCCTATCCACGTTAAGAAGTTCGAGGCGGTCCCTCGGTCGGGAGTCTCGCGTTCCTATCCACGTTAAGTAGTTCGAGGCGGTCCCTCGGTCGGGAGTCTCGCGTTCCTATCCACGTTGAGAAGTATGAAACGGTCCAGAAATGAGGAAGTGGGTCGAGTCTGCATGGTCATTGGACAACTTGTGTACCGGTGCACAAGGGTTTTGATTTTGTTCCTCAGACAGTTGCCGCCGCCATGGGACTGATCTGGCCTAGGAGGAACACGTGCTTACGGGACCCTTGGACGGGGTGCGACCTACCCAAGGGGTGCGCCGTAGAGCGGGTATTAGGGGAAATTCGGCGAGTTCGCGCCTCGTTATATACGAACGTACCCTAATATCCAATGGAGGTCCAATATAGCTTGTCGTGCTAGTGACCAAGTTCATATAGATGTCGGCATGGCGGCGACAATCCGCGAGTGTGCCTTTGGGTTAGTCAAGTATTGAGTGTGCTATATCAAGGAGTCGAGTTGAAGGCATGTGTACAAAGTTAAAAGCATAATGTTGGGCCTAAGATTTGGGTATCAATGTAGGCGTTGTGCTTCGGCACGAGTTGTGGCGTCGAGTGTAAAGTCGAGAAGGGCCGTAGGGCAAGTTGGTTGAAAGTTATGCCGAGTAGCTGGGCACGACCTCAAAATACGAGGCACGGCCGCGTTGTCACAAGACAAGTCTGAGTCGATATGTTGACATTGTAAGAAAACGACAAGGTTTCGAGACTTAAAGATAAGGATGTTATCAGTACGATAGCACGGTCACACGGAAATGAAGTCTATCGTGTAGTTGCGTCCTTGATTTTGGCCGTAGGGCAAACACGACTTGATAGGTTACGTTGTTGGCACAAGAAGGGGTCTAGAGGCAAGGACTGAGTTAGCGTTGACATTACAAGCACGGGATGGTTCTGATACATAAGTTGCGCCAAGGCGCCGGTCCTAAAATTGATCCTAAGGCAAGACTAGAAAGACAATCAAAAAGGGATTTAAGCTGCACAAAGTAAATGAACGTGTAGGTTTTGTATGGGTGGGCGAGGAGCTCACTCCACCAGTACAGTGGTACTGACACCCACACAGTGTTTCATGTGCAGGCACAGGTAGAAGCTCGTGGTGCGGAGCTCGCTTGGATGCGTCGAGGCACGGAGTTCCTTGGCGAGTCGAAGCGTGCGGCCGCGTGATCTGAAGACTTATACAGGACATAATGTATGGACATCGCCTTCCGAAGCTTCCGCTGGATTCAAGTATTGTATCGAGAGATGAGAGAGAGCAGAGCGACTTGTAAATGAGAGAAAAGTGAGCACGAGAGACATTGTAATTCGGCCTTGCGCCCACAGATGTAATCTTGTATTCAATATCAATAAAAGAGATTCTTTTGAATGACTTGTGTTCATGTGTTCTTCTTTAATTCCGCTGCTATAAATCAATGTCTCTGCACGGGACTTCTGTGCGACGACCCCGTCGCAGCCGCTGTAATCGGCCGTTATGGAACCCGCCTTGCACGAGCGCAATCTAGGCTCGTGCGGCATCACGCCTTAGCGAGGACGATCGCTCCTACGGGAGCGGGGCGTGACAAAGTGGTATCAGAGCACGGCTTTACGTCCTTGGACCGTCGATTGAATTCTTTAACTTCGATGTTTTCGCAAAACTCTGTTGCTTCCGCAAGTTGGTTATCGTTGGTGCGCTCTCTCTCAAATGTCCCTCGGCATGTCCATACAATAAGTCTAAATATTTTCGAAAGCTCGTACAAGTACTCGGTCGAACGGAATCGATAGGGCCTTTGTGCCGAACGTTGCAAACTTGACTCGATAGAAAATATGTGCTAATGTTAGCAAAGTTGCACGTATGCCCGAATAGTCCTACGTCGACCTTAGCAAGTCGCGTGCATGCCTAATTAGTCCAACGTCGACCTTAGCAATTGAGCGTGCAAACTCGAATATAGTCCTTACGGGATGGCTATGCACACGGCCTTTTGGCTAAGTTGTGTTGCGTATCGCGCACCTCGACCCTTGGTGCAAACGAGTTGCGAGCGATAACAAGTATCGCTCGGTCGGGAACGGAGATACACTTAGAGTGTTTATCGATAGGAACGCTATCGGACTAACGCTTAGGCGTTCACGAGAGATTGATTTGGATTTCGAGGAAATAGTGCGAACGACTTAGTGCGTCGGCACGACGTGAGCGACTACGCTAGCGATTCGTCAAACGAATCTGAAGGATGTCTTAGCGAATGACGCGAATGTAATTGAGGACTTGATCGTATGGCTTGAATCCGAGTGGTGTATGTGATAGGTTCGGAGAAGAATAAGATTGAGTGTCGACGACTAGTCGAGTGGCTCGAATCCGAGTGGTGTATGGTTCGTCTTGGAAATTGTTCGAGTGAATATTGAGGATTACGAGTATGTCGGCGAGGCGATGCGATCGCGCAAAGCTTAGAACGCGTCACGCTTAGTTGGTCGTGACTTCGAATGTCCCGAACGAGCATCTCGTTCGGACAACTTGTGATTGTGCAACGCGAGTTAGAAAACCGATTCGGAACGATGAATGAAAATGAATGGTCGTGATTGAGGAAACTTAGAGGATCGCGCGTGCGATATCGGATTGATGCAAAGGAAATGTGACTTGAGTTTTGAATAATGATCTTGAAACGAGCTTGAGGAAAAGCGACTGAACTTGATCTTGAGTATTGAGAAAATTGAGGAATATCCAACTCGGACAACAGCATCAACGTACGATTCGAAATTGGTTGCGAAGGAAGATCGTCAGGTTACGCATGTCGTCGATGGTATTGAGGCATATCAAAGATCGATATGCGATAACTCGGGGGTACTCTGACTCGGCGAATGACGGTCGTGCAAATGTCATTGTTCCGTTGGACGCTATACTTGAAATGTTAAAAATGTGTGTCGAAGAAAAGATAGACTTGGCTCGAGGATTTTCTAAGTTGAATCAATGACGATCGGACTTGGCTTGGATGAAAACTGGAATATTTGGATTTGCCTTGTCGATAACCACAACGTTGACGCTCTTGTCTTATGCGAGCGCTACTCCAGCCTCGCACATGCGTCACGCCGATTAGGGCGATCACTCTGCGTGAGCGCTGGTATGGTGATTCATACAGCGGGAGTGGTCGAACTTGCACGGTGCGACAATTTGTGCTTCGACTTGTGGTTTGACGTGAAGATAGACTCGAGATTGAATTGGTGTGCTTGTCGATTGAACTTGAGGATTGAGTAGGTCCAATCCGCGTATCGAGAATGAATGAGTCTAAACTCAAACAAGAGTTACGCCCCGATGAGAATGATTATTCCGCGGGAGCGTTGCATGGTGATTCATGAACCGCCGTGGATAATCGGACTCGCGTGAGATTGGGGCGCAACGTATTGTCGAGCGAGACGACCTCGTGATCGAATACATGAATTGGTTAGAATTGGTGAATTGAAGGAATTTGAATATACACAATGCGTGCCATAATACGAATTAGGTGATCGTGCTTGATGTTTAGAAATTTGAGTGACGCGAGCTTGGGTAGAAGACCCCATATGATCGACTCTGGTTTGACCCTAGGATAGGGGTCAGTGTTGGCATTATTGTTGGGGAACTATGATTCCAATCCTGACATTGACTTAGCCTCGAAAGGAAATGGCCTAGCGGTTAGGCGAGACGCCATGTTTCATGAGTTATCAGTCGAAGGATTGATCTTGAGGATTGGCATGGATGGATAGCGTGAATCACGAATGTAGAAAACCCTGCTCACGAGATTCGGCTGACATGCATATATTTCAGGGACGCCTGGGTATGTGCACGATGCGACTCGAGTGAGAATGACAAATTTTCTATCATGCGGCTTGGCTGAATGCATGTATTTTAGGGACGCTTGGAATGCGTGCACGATCCAGCCAAGTGATGCGGCGAGTTCAAGCAAGGCTTGAAATGTGGGAGTGTGTCGAGATCTTGAAATCGTGTTGAAGTAAAGATTGATAATAGTGCGAGCGTGGCTCGGAATCGAAGGAACGCGTAGGCAAAATGTGTATGATTAAGTCTTGGCCATAGAAATGGTAGGATGACTTGCCCTCAGGAAAGTCTCGAGGACGAGACTTGTTCTGAGTGGTGTATGTTGTAGTGCCCCGTCCCGCAATGTCAATCGGAGGAATCGAAACGCCGACGGCGTTCGGTCTTAGCCTTGTAACGGCTTGCTCGGAGACATCGCTCAGGTGGGGTAGTTTCGGTGAACTCTCCTCATCTTTGCCTTCACATAATAAATCGTGTTTTCAACTTGCACAAGTTAGGCTTGATAATAAAAGCTACGCATCCACATAGCTAAGGGAATAAATCCCGACGGTTGAATCGAGTTAGAACATGGAAAACGTCCCACGGTCGGCTTAGAGTTGGTGCACGTCGTGCTTTGAAAATGACACTCGGTCCTTCGTCCCGTGGCTTGGGAGAAGGAAAATTGGTCTTCGGTGCAAAAGCTGAGAGTTAGCCTAAGTCATAGGCGTCGCCCGCACAAATGCTTGCTAAAGCATGCACGGTCCTGTCCCGCAAGGCTTGGCATAGCCTTTGCTCGTCCCTTGGGTTATGTTGTAGGCTTGAGTGAGTTAGGCAAAGTTATGTCGGTCGACCTAAGTTATCCTACGTGCTGTCCCGCTCATTCTGCGGTTGTCAAGATAAATAGTCCCACGACCCCAAGGCCCATCATATGAAGTATGATTTAGGCAATAGCGTTGCGTAGAACACGAATCGGTTTAGAGGCACGAGCCACGGTTGGTTTATTGGAAAGTTAGCCACGGTCTATGGCATCTAAGGAACACGTTGGTTTAAGTTAAGTTGGAAGGCTACGTAGTAGTCGTTCCCTCGAGTTCAAAGAAGTTCGAGGCGGTCCCTCGGTTGGGAGTCTCGCGTTCCTATCCACGTTAAGAAGTTCGAGGCGGTCCCTCGGTCGGGAGTCTCGCGTTCCTATCCACGTTAAGTAGTTCGAGGCGGTCCCTCGGTCGGGAGTCTCGCGTTCCTATCCACGTTGAGAAGTATGAAACGGTCCAGAAATGAGGAAGTGGGTCGAGTCTGCATGGTCATTGGACAACTTGTGTACCGGTGCACAAGGGTTTTGATTTTGTTCCTCAGACAGTTGCCGCCGCCATGGGACTGATCTGGCCTAGGAGGAACACGTGCTTACGGGACCCTTGGACGGGGTGCGACCTACCCAAGGGGTGCGCCGTAGAGCGGGTATTAGGGGAAATTCGGCGAGTTCGCGCCTCGTTATATACGAACGTACCCTAATATCCAATGGAGGTCCAATATAGCTTGTCGTGCTAGTGACCAAGTTCATATAGATGTCGGCATGGCGGCGACAATCCGCGAGTGTGCCTTTGGGTTAGTCAAGTATTGAGTGTGCTATATCAAGGAGTCGAGTTGAAGGCATGTGTACAAAGTTAAAAGCATAATGTTGGGCCTAAGATTTGGGTATCAATGTAGGCGTTGTGCTTCGGCACGAGTTGTGGCGTCGAGTGTAAAGTCGAGAAGGGCCGTAGGGCAAGTTGGTTGAAAGTTATGCCGAGTAGCTGGGCACGACCTCAAAATACGAGGCACGGCCGCGTTGTCACAAGACAAGTCTGAGTCGATATGTTGACATTGTAAGAAAACGACAAGGTTTCGAGACTTAAAGATAAGGATGTTATCAGTACGATAGCACGGTCACACGGAAATGAAGTCTATCGTGTAGTTGCGTCCTTGATTTTGGCCGTAGGGCAAACACGACTTGATAGGTTACGTTGTTGGCACAAGAAGGGGTCTAGAGGCAAGGACTGAGTTAGCGTTGACATTACAAGCACGGGATGGTTCTGATACATAAGTTGCGCCAAGGCGCCGGTCCTAAAATTGATCCTAAGGCAAGACTAGAAAGACAATCAAAAAGGGATTTAAGCTGCACAAAGTAAATGAACGTGTAGGTTTTGTATGGGTGGGCGAGGAGCTCACTCCACCAGTACAGTGGTACTGACACCCACACAGTGTTTCATGTGCAGGCACAGGTAGAAGCTCGTGGTGCGGAGCTCGCTTGGATGCGTCGAGGCACGGAGTTCCTTGGCGAGTCGAAGCGTGCGGCCGCGTGATCTGAAGACTTATACAGGACATAATGTATGGACATCGCCTTCCGAAGCTTCCGCTGGATTCAAGTATTGTATCGAGAGATGAGAGAGAGCAGAGCGACTTGTAAATGAGAGAAAAGTGAGCACGAGAGACATTGTAATTCGGCCTTGCGCCCACAGATGTAATCTTGTATTCAATATCAATAAAAGAGATTCTTTTGAATGACTTGTGTTCATGTGTTCTTCTTTAATTCCGCTGCTATAAATCAATGTCTCTGCACGGGACTTCTGTGCGACGACCCCGTCGCAGCCGCTGTAATCGGCCGTTATGGAACCCGCCTTGCACGAGCGCAATCTAGGCTCGTGCGGCATCACGCCTTAGCGAGGACGATCGCTCCTACGGGAGCGGGGCGTGACAGGCTACAAGTCCAAACATTTGTGGTCGGGATAACGGGATCGCCTGTAACTGGAAAACAACTCTTCATGACTACAGAATTATTCTAGTTATTAGCCTTAGTTAATTTCAATATGTACCCCTGACCGTGGTACTCAGGGATCCATGCCCTAGACATGATGCAAGACACACTGGTTCATTATCAATACATTCACAAGTCACCCACGGTATCCAGGTCAATATTGTATTATCATGTCAATAGAGCCGTCGCAACGGCGCTCAATAAACTATGCCATTCACTTAGCTGGAGTGCACCACCACGGGTCACTGTCAAGTCGCACACAGAATTCAATACATCAACCATGCTATGCTCATATTGTGCTCATATCAATGTCGTGTCAAAAAGGCGTAAGGATATAAACAGGAAATACCATGCACTAAAAGAAGATGAAATAAAACATAATACAAATAGGGGCCATGACTAGACTGTGCTGGGCAGCCAGGGTCAGGTTGCGCCAGGGTTAGATTGCGCATGGGGTTCAGAGGAATAGGTTGCGCCAGGGTTGGATTGCGCTAGAGCCAAGCGCGCTGGAGTCGAACTGCGCCAGAGCCAAGTGCGCTAGGTTGGATTGCGCTGGAGCCAACTGCGGTAGGTCGGGTTGCGCAGAGGATGGATTGCGCGAGGGTCAGATTGCGTTGGATTCAAGCGCGCAGGGATCAGGTTGCGCAGGAGGGTGCGCGGTTCGGCCCAGAGGGCCGAGCGCGGGTCAGCCCAGCGCTAAGGAGCGCTGGCCGAGAGGGTGGTTGCGCAGTTCAGCCCAGGAGGCCGAGCGCAAGTCAGCCCTGCGCTAAAGAGCGCAGGCCGAAGGGGGTCTTCTTCTCCAGGCCGAGAGGAAACTCTCAAGAACCCTAAAATTCCAATCTTCATATCTTGACCAAAACAAAACCAAATTAGGATTTTCAAGGTTCTAACTTGTGTAAAATTGAATTCTCTTCCACATGGAACAATCAAAACATGAAAATGAACAAGTTTTATAGATCAAAACCACCAAAATTCGAAAATACTTCAATCCTAGATCTACAAAATTCCAAGCTCCAAATGGAGAAAACCCAAGTTCTAATGTTACTTAAAATGAGCTAATAAAGCTATTAGACAAATAAAATGTAGCCCTCAAGTGATAGCAAGATGCAACTTGCCTAGGTTGGTGGAGAGGAAAGAGTAATGAGGAAGAAGATGAAGGAGAAAATAAATGAGGAGAGAGAGAGAAGGAGATTGATATTTATGGTAGGTGGTGGTGGTTCTCCATGTCAAACCCAAAATAAACCAATCCAAGATAAACCAAGGTGAACCAAGTCAAGGCCAATAAACTCTCTCTCTAGCAATTTAAACCAAATGAATCATGAAATAAACCAAGCCTCACTAATCCAGAAATAAACCAATGAACCATTAAAACCAATTGAACTATCAATGCCAATAAAACCAAGCCAATGTAAAATAAACCAAGATAACTAATCATGACTAAATAAAATATGGGTCTAAAACACGTATACGTATCACGAATTTGGGACATTACATCTCGACCTGAAGCAACGAGCCAGACAATGGAATCAACTATGGTCTTCTTTCTCAGAAAGACGAGAGAAGAACCACAGAGTACAACAGCTCAAAGATAAGCTGCTGTCAATACAACTGGTAGAGAGAAGACGGCCCGCCAGGAGAACTAGAAATGAGATCACTCTTGTGATACGATTCCTAATTCTGTCTCTCCACCATCCAACTCTCATGTATAAAGGCTCTTCCTACCATCTGAGGAAGACCCTTCTAGAATACAGAGAGTCCTGAGCTGTCTGATCTGAGTGTCAGAATCACATGAGCTGTCTGATGTGGGTGTCAGAAAAATGCTCTTCGTAGCATCCAAATCGCCAATGCCAGTTTTGAAGAAACTTGTCAACCGAACTTCTGCAAATATGAACAAAGAAAAATCAGGAAAGTCTATCAAAACTGCGCGTGCATCAATAGTGTGCGGATCAATAGGCGACTATCAGCAATGTGCGCCTATTCTCAGAAGCACAAACGCGCACATCAACAGTATGCTGATCAACAGGCGTATATTAGCCATGTGCGTCTATTCTCAGAAGTACAGTTGCATCTCAACAGTGTACGGATCAATAGGCGCCTATAAGCAATGTGCGCCTATTCTCAGAAGCACAAACGTGCACATCAACAGTATGCTGATCAACAGGCGCATATCAGCCATGTACGCCTATTCTCAGAAGTACAGTTGCATCTTAACAGTGTGCACTGATCAACATGCACATCTCAAATAGTGCGCATCGATCAAACAGGCGCATATCAGCAGTACGTGCCTATCAACGATGTCCACGACATGCAGATTAGTACCTATATTCAAAAGTGGCACAAAAGAAAAATGCTCATACTGTCACCCCCAGTTTTCATGAACAGGGGTATTTTGATAATTTTCCACTTTAAAATTATTTTGTAATCATTTATTTATTTATTATATTATTTTGGGGATATTTGAGTCGGGTTCGAATTTCAACTCATTTCGACTTGTTTTGACTTGTTTCGGAGACCCGGGGTAGTTTTGACCTTAGCGGGCCCACACACTAGTTAGCCATGGCCCATAATATTACCATCAAAAGTTAGAGAGATTAGTCATGACCCCATGGATTAGGTTAGACCTAATTAGAACTCTAGATTTACATTTTTTAACCCCCAAACCCTAAGCAAACTTGTATAGAGCTAATAAAACAATAGAGGGGCAAACTTGTAAATAGTGAAAAAGGGGATTTGGACCATGTAGTGGCCGGCCACATGTAGGGGGTGGGGA
Source organism: Iris pallida (assembly GCA_029216955.1). NCBI lineage: Eukaryota > Viridiplantae > Streptophyta > Magnoliopsida > Asparagales > Iridaceae > Iris > Iris pallida. The sequence continues at coordinate 1,282,975 of JANAVB010013596.1, forward strand.
GGAGAGAGAAATTCATATCACTTGTTCTCATCCATATTCTTCTTCTTTTTCTCCAAAGGTTCTTTCCATTTCTTGAGAGCTCCACCATAGTTCCATCTCCAAAATAGGTAAAACCCTTCTCTAAATTAGTTTTCCCTTTCATGTAGAATGGTTAGGAATCCAAAGAAATGTTTTTCATGGTTGTGTCTCCATTAGAGACTATTTTGTGTCCATTTGGACATTTTTAGAGGTGTCCAATATGTAGGATCGTGTCCTAATAGGAAAAACCCCCTATTTGGACACATGAATATTGTTTGTGCATTGATTTTTGGTGTGTTCTATATTATTTCAGAATTTTCATGTGTGTAGGAATGATTTCTCTTAATGTATCATATTCCTATTAGCTATATGGATATATATGTGGTTATATCTATATATTTTTCTATGTATGTATATATATATAAAAAATATATATATATATATATATATATATATATATATATATATATATATATATATATATATATATTTATATATTTATATATTTTTTCTTTATATATATATATATATATATATATATATATATATATATATATATATATATATATATATATATATATATATATATATATATATATAAATGGTATAGATATTAGTGTATATATATTATGTGTTGTGTGTGGCTTGTGTTGTGTGGGGGAGAGCTTGACAGGTTCGGCCAAGCATGGCATGGCTTGAGTGAGTGTGTGTGTATGTTAGTGCTTGTGTTGTGTTTGATGATTTGGTTGTGAAGAGGAGTGATGTGGTAGAGAGTTTGTGAGTGGGTGTATAGAGAGTGTTGGAGGGGGAGGGAAGTCCCCCCAACCACAGCCCCTTATCCCCCCATTCTTGCTGTCCCAAACAGCCCACCAAACTCCCCTACTTGATGTCCAAAAACACCCATGGCTGTCCCTTTTTGACTGTCAAAATAGTCCACATTTTTTGCCTCCAACAGCCCCTTACATCACCTATAAGTGGCTGCCCTTTTGGGTCACTTGCTGTCCAGATTTTAGGCCATTTGATGGCAGCCCCCTTCACTCCAAAACCTGTCCAAATTTTGGGTTCCATTCATGGCTGTCCCCTTCACCATTCAGTCCAGAAATTGCCCTGAACATCACTCCTTTTCAGCCACCCTTCAGTCCACTAAACACCTTCTACTTTCCCCTTGGACTGTCCCCTAAAACAGCCTTTAAAAACTTGTCATTGCATCCCATCTAACACCCCTCCATTTCAGTCCATGCAACCACCCAAAACCAGTCCACACTTGCCACAAAATCAGTCCCCCAAGTCCACTCAAATCAGTCCATGTTTTGCCTTGTGTGTGTGTGAGTGTTGTGAGTTGTGTGTGTGTGTGTGTGTGTGTGTGTGTGTGTGTGTGTGTGTGTGTGTGTGTGTGTGTGTGTGTGTGTGAGCCACTAGTGAGTGTATCTAGTAACCTATAGTATATCCTATAGCTAAACTAATAGGAAACCTATAGGAGAGCCTATGAGAGGGAGATGTAGGAGTGTATCATGAGAGTGGGTTGTGTGTAGATGAGTGTGAGAGTGTTGAGGGTAAAATTCATGATATAGTTAAGGTAATAGGGTAAATCAATACCCCGTATCCTAACATAGCCTAGATACCTAGGATACCCATTTTTCTTGGTAGGTAAACCTTAGATAGGTTGATATCTAGCTACCCTAAGGAGCCTAGGCTAGTACCATGGGTATTTGTGGGGTTTTCTTGGGATTGGACAAGGTATCGGGATTTACCTTAGAAGGATAAATACTAGTTTTGCCTAGGAATAGGATATTGGTGTTAGAAGTCTAAGATAGAGTTAGAACTTGATTCCCGTGGTTGGTAATGATCAAATATGGTGCTCATAGACTAGTTTTGACGTCGGTTGACCTTTTTGACCAAAAGTCAACAAAAGTCAACCGAGAGTCAAACTTAGTCTTTAAGTGACCCGATTTGACCGAAACCAATCCAGAGTTGACCAGTTGACTAAAAGTCAACAGTTGATCAACATTAGACTAGTTTGACCTAGGGTTGACCTAGAGTTGACCAAGTTGACCAGAGTTAACTTTTTGACTAAAAGTCAACTGTAAGTCAACCTTTGACCCCGATCGACCTAGTTTGACTTGGAATGACTCCCAGTGACCTAGTATGATCCAGTGTGAACCAGTATGACCTAGTATGACTCAGTTTGACCTAGATTGACCTAGTTTTGACTTAGACTTGCATTCATGGATTATATTAGTTTTCTTTTTTCAGTATTAAGCCCTGTTTGACTCATAGTATCTTATTTTAGGTCTGTGATCACTCTGAGCGTCTGTTCACCTTATCAGCTCAGGACCACAGGCGAGTACATTCACTGATAGTTTTTATTGTCTTGATATCTACTATATCCGATTCAGTCGTAGTGTTTTACATGATTCCTGACACGATATTTCACGGACTAGTATACGTCGGATCCTATCATGAGATGTTATTCCTAGACTCCCTTGGTATATGAGTATGTGATATTCCTGTGTTCCTGTACTTATATAGACACTGATTTGGGAGTGGGCTGGCCCCCTGCTCTTGAACCCCGTGTCATGACGTGCCATGTCCGGATCCGTGATACTATTCGGAGATGGGGAATTATTAGGGGTTATGTGATCAAAGCCTTCCTGTAACTATATTTTGCTAGCGCCACCCTCACCTCACGTAGGGTGTAGCAGACACCCCATTACCAGTTATCCAGTTTGGACGACATGACTCTCCGTTGAGTACACCGTGGATTGCCGGGCCAAGTGGATAACCATCTCTTGCTTCCCTAGCCGATCACATATCGCTCTAATAGTTCAAATCACCTTTTTACATTTATTGTCATATCTTATATTCCAGTTCACCTTTACTTATTGTACTTTCACCATGCTATGATTTCCTTTCTCACATGCTCTACCTATCTTTTATACTGTACCATGATTTGAGACTAAGTTCTGTTTGGAAGAAGGGTTACAACTCCGGTCCTTGTTTGGTTCAAGGGTTGTAACTCGGCTTTCAAACGGTTCTCAAGTCGCATATATCTTTTGTCTTGTATTTCATTATTACTGTCTCTTATAGTATTTCTCAATTCATATGGAACTGCTGTTGGTGTTTGTACTTGCTTATTTTCCTGACAGGATACCGTTGACAAATTTTACAGATGACTCTGAGACTGACTGCCCGACCTACTATAGGGTTGAGTCTGATGGACTAGATTTAGATCGTGGCTTATTGGTAGAGCCACTGGACTTTGCTCACCCTGAGTAGCATAGTTTAGTTAGGTTTGCCTGGCCTGCGAGCCAGCTAGTACATTTCAGTTTGTAGTATCTTTATACTTATATTTTCTGAGACTCTGGATGTTGTGTTAGCTCTAGCTTGTGGATTTTGGACTCGTTCCTGTTTTATCTATCATATCTCTTTTCATGCTATCTACCTTAGTTTTGATTATGTGATTGAGACTGTATTGCTATGTCACCTCCATTCGGAGTGTATATACTGTACAGGTAGATTTATCTGTTTTAGTTATAGTATTTACAGACCCTATATACAGCGTTCTACCACCGATTCTGCGGCGTAGGCTGGACGTAACCACGTGCTCGTGCCCCTTTCTAGGGTGCGGGTCGTGACACGTTTTTGTGGTGGCCCATGCAGAACAGTGTCGTAACTAGTACGAACTCGTAATAGTGCTCGACTAAGAGTACTAATTATGAGCCTGCAATTAGGACGTAGGATTAGGGTATGATAGGAGTTACTCAATCACATGCTAGAAAATTTCTGATCTTTTGATTACCATGACAGCTCTTTTGCATTGAATTTAATTGTCCTTCTTTGATATTCCTATCATGTGCCATATTGATTCTTGTTTCAACCTATCCTCAGGATGACGATCACTCGCTCTCAGGTAGCGGGTTCTAGCGCTGCACCAGAGAGGCCCGATCCGGCAGGTCTTCCACCTCCGGCTGCGGGAGTAGCAGTGGCAGATCCGGCAGGTCTTCCACCACCGGCTGTGGGAGTAGCAGTGGCAGTCCCAGGAGGTCTTCCACCTCCGACAGCGGGAGCTACAGCTGAGGGAGCTGCTATCTCAGTTCCTGCCCCTCCGGCGGGAGCAGCAGCAGCGACGGTTCTAGGAGGTCTTCCACCTCCAGCAGCGGGACCGTCTATGGTTATCCCTGACATTCTTCCACCACCGCCTCAGTTACCGGCAGATACTCAGGGTATGATGGCCCTTCTGCAGCAGATGCTGCAGACACAGAGAGCACAGGCAGAGGCACAGCACCGTCAGGCAGAGGTGCTGCGACAGACCATGGAGAACTCGCATCAGTTAGCTATGGCAGCAGTGGAGAGAGGTACACCGGCTACAGCCCAGGGAGCACCAGCACAACAGCAGGGTCAGGGGAGGCCCGGTACACATCTCGACTTCAGGAAGATGAACCCGCGGGAGTTCAAGGGTACCGAGGATATCCTATACGCGGACGACTGGCTAGAGGATGTCCAGCGGAGTCTGGAGTTGGCAGAGGTCCCGAGGGGTCTGTGGGTGACTTCTGCAGCGAGCCAGTTCTTTGACATAGCGTTGACTTGGTACCGTACGGATCCGCGTGTGTCAGTGAGAGGTATATCTTGGGAGGACTTCAGGAAACTCTTTAAGGATAATTTCTACCCAGATGTAGCCTTGACAGCTCTGGAGGGGCAGTTTGCTAGTTTGGTACAGGGGAACTCGTCGGTAGACGAGTATGCTGCGGAGTTCTTCCGCCTGAGCAGGTTTGCACCCAGTTTGGTTCAGAATGAGGGGTGCAAGGTCCGGAAGTTCAGGAGGGTTCTCATTCATGCAGTGCGCACTCGTACATCTGGGCGACGAGACGCGACCTTTGAGCAGATCTTGATGGAGGCTCAGATTACAGAGGAGGACTTCGGCCTGAAGCTGAAGAGGAGCAGTGACGCTATTGGAGCTAATTCGAGTACAGGGCCAGCGAAGCGCCCACATTTCCAGCAGAGGCAGTTCCAGTAGCAGCAGCCTCAGTTGCAGATCCAGCAGACACCGGCGCGTGCCCAGCAGCATCAGGGTTAGGGTCAGGGACAGAGGCCAGCTACACAGTGCAACTTCTGCGGGAAGCCAGGGGACACCAGAGAGGTGTGCAGGAAGAGATTGGGCGTCTGCTTATACTGTGGGGCGTCCGATCACCAGCTGAAGGACTGCCGTATTCGAGGAGTCCGAGGAGTCCAGGACAGAGCACAGCCGGCCAGAGGACCAGCGGTTCAGCAGAGAGGTCCTCCACTTCACACGCAGCAGCAGCGTTTCCAGCAGCACCAGAGGGGAGCCCCTGCGGGTGGAGTGTTTACCCTGACAGCAGAGGAGGAGGCAGACCCAGTAGGCGATGTAGTGGCAGGTCATGTTCTTCTCGATTCATTCCCTGCATTTACCTTATTTGATTCCGGTGCCTCTCATAGCTTTGTGTCTGTCTCCTTTGCTCTGAGACACAATATTATTGCTGAACCCTTGGGTAGGACTTGCAAGATATTGACCGGGGAAGGCATCATCCTGGTCAACAGTATCTGCAAGGGGCGGAGAGTTACTGTAGGAGGCCGATTTTTGGGTGCGTGCTTGCTCGTAATGCCCCTTCCGAGGTAAGATGTGGTACTCGGAATGGATTGGTTGAGCATGCACCAAGCTACTATAGATTGTAGAGGTGGTAGGATTTTGTTTAGGCTGCCGGGAGAGCCAGAGGTTGTGTTTTCCAGAGGAGCAGCTGAGCCGGTAGATGGGTTCTGCGGAGCTTTACTGGCGGGGCAGGCATTGCCGCATCCATTGATTGCTGATTTCATGGATGTTTTTCCCGAGGAGTTGCCTGGGATGCCGTCGGATAGAGACGTTGAGTTCTCTATAGACTTAGTGCCAGGTGCTGAGCCCATTTCACAGTACGTCTATAGAGTCAACAACAGCGAGTTGGCGGAGCTGAAGAAGCAGGTCGACGAGCTGCAGGACAAGGGATTCATTAGATCCAGTTCATCGTCTTAGGGAGCGCCAGTCCTGTTTATGCCGAAGAAAGATGGTACAATACGTATGTGTATCGATTATAGGGCGCTTAACAACCTTACTATCAAGAATAAGTACCCATTGTCGAGGATCGACGACTTGTTCGATCAGCTGAGTGACGCCAAGGTATTTTCGAAGATAGATCTGAGATCCGGCTATCATCAGCTGAAGGTGAAGAAGGAAGACGTTCCGAAGATAGCTTTTCGGACTCGGTACGGCCAGTACGAGTTCACAGTGATGCCATTTGGGTTGACCAACGCCCCAGCTGTGTTCATGAACTTGATGAACAAGGTATTTCTTCAGTACCTTGACAAGTTCGTGGTGGTCTTCATAGACGACATCTTGGTTTACTCAAAGACGTCGGAGGAGCACGAGGAGCATCTGAGGATTGTGCTCGAGACCTTGAGAAAGGAGCAGTTGTATGGGAAGTTGTCGAAGTGTGAGTTCTTCCTGGACCAGGTCGAGTTCCTGGGTCATGTTGTGACCGAGCACGGGATCTCAGTAGACCAGAGGAAGATTGCTGCGGTAGAGTCTTGGTCTACGCCCAGTACAGTTGCCGAGATTCAGAGCTTTCTGGGATTGGCGGGCTACTATCGGAAGTTCGTCCAGGATTTCTTGCGGATCACGGAGCCGATGACTAGACTCACCAGGAAGGACGTGGAGTTCGTCTGGACTGAGGAGTATCAGGCCGCCTTTGATGAGCAGAAGAAGAGGTTGACATCAGCTCCTATCTTGACATTGCCGTCTGGGACCGGTGGTTTCTCGATTTACAGCGACGCTTCTGGCCGGGGTCTGGGTTGTGTACTTCAGCAGCACGGAAGGTGATTGCCTATGCATCTAGGCAGTTACGTCCTCATGAGAAGAACTACCCGACTCACGATCTGGAGTTAACCGCTGTCATCTTTGCCCTGAAGTTGTGGAAGCACTATCTGTACGGAGAGCGGGTTGAGATCTTTACTGATCATAAGAGCTTGAAGTACGTGTTCACTCAGAAGGAGCTGAACATGAGGCAGAGACGTTGGCTTGAGCTGATGAAGGATTTCGATATCGCCTTGCAGTACCATCCAGGGAAGGCCAACGTAGTCATAGATGCCTTGAGCAGGTATCCAGTGGCTATGTATCTGACATCAGACCGTCATCTTTTGGCCGACCTGGACAGTTTGGGAATTGAGGTGATTATTCCAGGCATGGAGGTGCAGATGTGGGGTTTACAGATTCAGTCTGAGTTGATGGACAGAGTCAGATCAGCCCTGTATGATGATGATGCCCTGAGGTGCATTAGGGAGCAGGTGCAGGCAGGGCTGCTTGATGATTTCTCCATTGCCGAAGATGGGTCGCTGCGGCACGGTGCTAGACTGTGCGTTCCGAGTGGAAAGCTTCGGGAGGAGGTTCTTCAGGAGGCTCATCGCTCTCAGTACTCTATGCATCCTGGTGCCAACAAGATGTACAGAGATCTGAGAGAGCACGTTTGGTGGTACGGCATGAAGCGCGAGTGGCTCAGTTCGTATCTCGCTGCTTGGTTTGTCAGCAGGTGAAGGCCGAGAGGTAGAGGCCTGGTGGATTGCTACAGCCACTACCCATTCCTGAGTGGAAGTGGGAGCACATCACCATGGACTTTGTGTCCGAACTTCCCCGATCTCCAGGAGGAAAAGACGCGATTTGGGTCATAGTTGATAGATTGACCAAATCGGCCCATTTTTTGCCTTTCAAGGTGGGATTGTCTACGGAGAGGTTGGCAGAGCTGTATGTTCGTCAGATCGTGCGATTGCATGGGGTTCCTGTGAGCATAGTTTCAGATCGAGATAGCCGTTTCACTTCCCACTTCGGGAGGAGTTTGCAGGCTAGCTTGGGCACCTCGCTCAAGTTCAGTACTGCCTATCACCCCCAGACAGACGGGCAGTCGGAGAGGACTATCCAGACTTTGGAGGATATGCTTCGCATGTGTGTGCTAGATCTCGGGGGTTCTTGGGAGGATCATCTTCACCTGGTAGAGTTTGCTTACAACAACAGCTACCAGGCCAGTATAGAGATGTCGTCATTCGAGGCTCTATACGGATGGAGATGCCGTACTCCCTTATCTTGGGACGATGTTGGCGAGAGGGTGCTGCTTGGACCAGAGATGGTGGTGGATGCAGCTGAGAAGGTTAGGCTGATTAGAGACAGACTTCGGGTGGCTCAGGATAGGCAGCGGCATTGGGCCGATAGCCACCGAAGACCGTTAGAGTTCGAGGTTAGTTTCAGTTCCTGTTTGTGATTGTTTGTGATTTGTCTGTCCTGTGTGCTGAGTTTGTTTTATGTCTAGGCTGGTGCTTTGGTGTTCCTGAAGATTTCTCCGACACGGGGCACGATTCGCTTTGGCGGGGGCGGGAAGCTTAGTCCGCGCAACATCGGACCTTTCAACATCCTTGAGAGGGTCGGTGCAGTGGCTTACCGGCTAGACTTGCCGCCTACGCTAGAGGGGGTACACGACGTGTTCCACGTGTCGCAGCTGAGACGGTACGTGGCGGACCCCAACCATGTATTGGATCATTCAGCGATCGAGGTAGGGCCTACTCTTCACTATCCAGAGCAGTCAGTTGAGATTCTGGATCGTAGGGAGAAGGTGCTCCGGAACCAGGTTATACCATTGGTTCGCGTTGCATGGAGGCATCACTCTCCAGGTGAGTCTACCTGGAAGAGAGAGGACGACATGCGGGAGCATTTCCCTTTTCTTTTCGAGCCCTGAGGTATAATTTCTGTTTCTGCATTGCATTTCAGTGTATGTTTGTTTTAATTTTGAGGACAAAATTTTTTTTTAGGTGGATAGATTTGTCACCCCCAGTTTTCATGAACATGAGTATTTTGGTAATTTTCCACTTTAAAATTATTTTGGAATTATTTATTTATTTATTGTATTATTTTGGGGATATTTGAGTCGGGTTCGAATTTCAACTCATTCCGACTTGTTTTGACTTGTTTCGGGGACCCGGAATAGTTTTGACCTTAGCGGGCCCACACACTAGTTAGCCATGGCCCACAATATTACCATCAAAAGTTAGAGGGATTAGTCATGACCCCATGGATTAGGTTAGACCTAATTAGAACTCTAGATTTACATTTTTTAACCCCCAAACCCTAAGCAAACTTGTATAGAGCTAATAAAACAATAGAGGGGCAAACTTGTAAATAGTAAAAAAAGGGATTTGGACCATGTAGTGGCCGGCCACATGTAGGGGGTGGGGAGGAGAGAGAAATTCATATCACTTGTTCTCATCCACATTCTTCTTCTTCTTCTCCAAAGGTTCTTCCCATTTCTTGAGAGCTCCACCATAGTTCCATCTCCAAAATAGGTAAAACCCTTCTCTAAATTAGTTTTCCCTTTCATGTAGAATGGTTAGGAACCCATAGAAATGTTTTCCATGGTTGTGTCTCCATTAGAGACTATTTTGTGTCCATTTGGACATTTTTAGAGGTGTCCAATATGTAGGATCGTGTCCTAATAGGAAAAAACCCCTATTTGGACACATGAATATTGTTTGTGCATTGATTTTTGGTGTGTTCTATATTATTTCAGAATTTTCATGTGTGTAGGAATGATTTCTCTTAATGTATCATATTCCTATTAGCTATATGGATATATATGTGGTTATATCTATATATTTTTTTATGTATATATATATATATATTTTTTATGTATATATATATATATATATATATATATATATATATATATATATATATATATATATATATATATAAATGTTATGTGTTGTGTGTGGCTTGTGTTGTGTGGGGGAGAGCTTGACAGGTTCGGCCAAGCATGGCATGGCTTGAGTGAGTGTGTGTGTGTGTATGTTAGTGCTTGTGTTGTGTTTGATGATTTGGTTGTGAAGAGGAGTGATGTGGTAGAGAGTTTGTGAGTGGGTGTATAGAGAGTGTTGGAGGGGGAGGGAAGTCCCCCCAACCACAGCCCCTTATCCCCCCATTCTTGCTGTCCCAAACAGCCCACCAAACTTCCCTACTTGCTGTCCAAAAACACCCATGGCTGTCCCTTTTTGACTGTCAAAACAGTCCACATTTTTGGCCTCCAACAGCCCCTTACATCACCTATAAGTGGCTGCCCTTTTGGGTCACTTGCTGTCCAGATTTTAGGCCATTTGATGGCAGCCCCCTTCACTCCAAAACCTGTCCAGATTTTGGGTTCCATTCATGGCTGTCCCCTTCACCATTCAGTCCAGAAATTGCCCTGAACATCACTCCTTTTCAGCCACCCTTCAGTCCACTAAACAGCCCTCTACTTTCCCCTTGGATTGTCCCCTAAAACAGCCTTTAAAAACCTGTCATTGCACCCCATCTAACACCCCTCCATTTCAGTCCATGCAACCACCCAAAACCAGTCCACACTTGCCACAAAATCAGTCCCCCAAGTCCACTCAAATCAGTCCATGTTTTGCCTTGTGTGTGTGTGAGTGTTGTGAGTTGTGTGTGTGTGTGTGTGTGTGTGTGAGCCATTAGTGAGTGTATCTAGTAACCTATAGTATATCCTATAGCTAAACTAATAGGAAACCTATAGGAGAGCCTATGAGAGGGAGATGTAGGAGTGTATCATGAGAGTGGGTTGTGTGTAGATGAGTGTGAGAGTGTTGAGGGTAAAATTCATGATATAGTTAAGGTAATATGGTAAATCAATACCCCGTATCCTAACATAGCCTAGATACCTAGGATACCCATTTTTCTTGGTAGGTAAACCATAGATAGGTTGATATCTAGCTACCCTAAGGAGCCTAGGCTAGTACCATGGATATTTGCGGGATTTTTTGGGGATTGGGCAAGGTATCGGGATTTACCTTAGAAGGATAAATACTAGTTTTGCCTAGGAATAGGATATTGGTGTTAGAAGTCTAAGATAGAGTTAGAACTTGATTCCCGTGGTTGGTAATGATCAAATATGGTGCTTATAGACTAGTTTTGACGTCGGTTGACCTTTTTGACCAAAAGTCAACAAAAGTCAACCGAGAGTCAAACTTAGTCTTTAAGCGACCCGATTTGACCGAAACCAATCCAGAGTTGAACAGTTGACTGAAAGTCAACAGTTGGTCAACATTAGACTAGTTTGACCTAGGGTTGACCTAGAGTTGACCAGAGTTGACTTTTTGACCAAAAGTCAACTGTAAGTCAACCTTTGACCCCGATCGACCTAGTTTGACTTGGAATGACTCCCAGTGACCTAGTATGACCCAGTGTGAACCAGTATGACCTAATATGACTCAGTTTGACGTAGATTGACCTAGTTTTGACTTAGACTTGCATTCATGGATTATATTAGTTTCCTTTTTTCAGTATTAAGCCATGTTTGACTCATAGTATCTTATTTTAGGCCTGTGATCACTCTGAGTGTCTGTTCACCTTATCAGCTCAGGACCACAGGCGAGTACATTCACTGATAGTTTTTATTATCTTGATATCTACTATATCCGATTCAGTCGTAGTGTTTTACATAATTCCTGACACGACGTTTCACGGACTAGTATACGTCGGATCCTGTCATGTGATGTTATTCCTAGACTCCCTTGGTATATGAGTATGTGATATTCCTGTGTTCCTGTACTTATATAGACACTGATTTGGGAGTGGACTGGCCCCCTGCTCTTGAACCCCGTGTCATGACGTGCCATGTCCGGATCCGTAATACTATTCGGGGATGGAGAATTATTAGGGGTTATGTGATCAAAGCCTTCCTGTAACTATATTTTGCTAGCGCCACCCTCACCTCACGTAGGGTGTAGCAGACACCCCATTACCAGTTATCCAGTTTGGACGGCATGACTCTCCGTTGAGTACACCGCGGATTGCCGGGCCAAGTGGATAACCATCTCTTGCTTTCCTAGCCGATCACATATCGCTCTAATAGTTCAAATCACCTTTTTACATTTATTATCATATCGTATATTCCAGTTCACCTTTACTTACTGTACTTTCACTATGCTATGATTTCCTTTCTCACATGCTCTACCTATCTTTTATACTGTACCATGATTTGAGACTAAGTTCTGTTTGGAAGAAGGGTTACAACTCCGGTCCTTGTTTGGTTCAAGGGTTGTAACTCGGCTTTCAAACGGTTCCCAAGTCGCATATATCTTTTGTCTTGTATTTTATTATTGCTGTCTCTTATAGTATTTCTCAATTCATATGGAACTGCTGTTGGTGTTTGTACTTGCTCATTTTCCTGACAGGATACCGTTGACAAATTTTACAGATGACTCTGAGACTGACTGCCCGACCTACTATGGGGTTGAGTCTGATGGACTAGATTTAGACCGTGGCTTATTGGTAGAGCCACTGGACTTTGCTCACCATGAGTAGCATAGTTTAGTTAGGTTTGCCTGGCCTGCGAGCCAGCTAGTACATTTCAGTTTGTAGTATCTTTATACTTATATTTTCTGAGACTCTGGATGTTGTGTTAGCTCTGACTTGTGGATTTTTGACTCGTTCCTGTTTTATCTATCATATCTCTTTTCATGCTATCTACCTTAGTTTTGATTATGTGATTGAGACTGTATTGCTATGTCACCTCCATTCGGAGTGTATATACTGTACAGGTACATTTATCTGTTTTAGTCGTAGTATTTACAGACCCTATATACAGCGTTCTACCGCTGATTCTGCGGCGTAGGCTGGACGTAACCACGTGCTCGTGCCTCTCTCTAGGGTGCAGGTCGTGACACATACCATTGGTCCTTTGTTGAGACTTACCAATTTATTAAGGCACAACATACAAATGAATAGCATCGAGACGAAGTGGCACAGGTGAACTTATGAATAATAAGACCTTGTGAGAAGCCATTTGTTTTGAGAAAGTATTTATGGCTCTTTCGCTTCTGGTTGTCCTTTTAAAGGTGTTAAAGGTGAAACAGGCGCGTCATTTTAGGAGCCTATTTTTGAAAAAGAACTAAACAATAGGTGATGGAAGCCATGTGATGACTGTCATGTGTCCCTCAACAAAACAGTAAGCATTGAATTAGCTAAAGGAACGCATCTACGTGCGCCATTTGAAATCACAGCCACACAATATGTCAAAAAATTTAGATTTCATTGCATAAAAGATGGGTGGACCCCTACAGACAAGGACACAAGAAAAGAGAATAAAAAGTTATTATGCAAAAAAAAACATTATTCCTTTTTCTTGTCTTCATCAGTCTGACGAAGAGCGGCGTCCAATTCTTGCATGTTGCGGATTCCCGAGCGACGCATCAGATTAAGGAATCCCTCCGAATCGCCGCGCTCTTCAGAGGATGACCCATCACTCGAGCGATTAAAGACGGTTGGGTTTAACCCGAAGCAGTCTAGAAAGCCGCCCTCAGTGTAGGGTCAGCCTCCAATAAATAAGTCGAATGCATGACGTCGGGTTTCGCTTCAGGAGACTTGATTTTAGTGACAGCATTGGCCTCCATCCCCTTCTTAGACACCATCGAAATTACAGAAGTGAAGAATAAAGTATGAAAATCAGCCCCTACATATATAGCACCAAATTGACTCTTCATATTCCTCATGGGAAACTGAAAAAATCATCAATGAAACTCGAGAAGACGAAGAGAAGATTGAGTATTTTCGAGAAAGAAATTTAATTGTGATGACCGGGCATAGACTGGCGCAACTTGACTCAGTCAAAACTTTTATAAATTCAAAGTATTTCAAAACTTTGAAATATTTTTAAGTTTTGAAAACTTTGAAGGGGGTCTTGTAGGGCCTAAAAATCAAGTTGCGCCATGAACATATTAACCAGTGATCAAATTGCGTCCCAAAAATCAAGTTGTGCCACTGATATGAAGCTCAGAGAACAAACTGTGCCACTGAACAAGTTGCGCCACATTTCAGACTGCGCCCAATCTTATTGCGCTAAAATCTACGTGGTGTCTGACATTTAATAGCAATCATTACATGACAGCACTGACAACTGACAACACAGTGAACGAGAAAAATTTCTTCGAATCTCGCGAATTGTGCCGCTCGAGGGGAGTTGGTTGACAGCTGTAATGTACACTTTGTAAGTTGCGCCTAGGCGCAATCTGAATGACTTCTGCTCAAAAGCTGCCACGTGTCTAAGCGCAGCTCAATCAGGCGCAGTTTTACTCATTGACTGAAGCTCGCGCAACCTGATAAAGTTGAGACAATTTTCATTTCTAAAGCAGGATGACGTGGCACACATACCATTAATCTCTCAAGACGTGTCTACTATCCTGTACACGACCACGCGCATCTCAATCACATGATGCCACACGTCTAAATACTGTTAGTACACGACTTATAACTGAATGAAAGTTGGCGCAATAGGAGGTTGGCGCAACCCAATATGGCGCAATCCAGCCACGCGCACATCAGAATAACTGCTAAAACAGTTATTTCATGAACTCTATAAATAAAGTTTCCAATCATTGTTAAAGCATCAGACATACACAGAGAGAGATCAAGAATTCTTGTAAAATTGCTGCTGCATTCTCTAGAGACTACAGTCTTCAAGTTCACATAGTCCAAGGAATAAAGTGATCGTCTTATGATCAGATTCCTATAGTTGTACTTCCCCAGAATTCAAATTGTACTCTTGTACTCTTCTTCAAAAGTTTGTAATAGAACAACTTTTTGTTTTTGCAAACAATAATTGTGATAATCTTCCGTGCACGGAACGTTCCCTCTGAACGGGTACGCCGGGGCACCGGGACCGTTCGACCTAGGAGGGATATAATCTTTGATAGGCGCACATATGTAAAGTCCGATTATCACCCGGTTATAGATGTGAAAAGCCGCAAATGATGGTAGGCACGCGGTATGTTTCGGTTGTTGGGGTAGCAACCCAACCCGTGAAACGCCGGGCTACCCAAATTCGAGAAAGAAAAGAAAAGAAAGAAAGAAAAGAAAGAAAAGAAAGAGAGAAAAGAAATAAAGAAACGCCTTCAGTCCATTCTGGCGCGGATACGCCAAGACTTTCATATAGTTAAGGAACGATGGGCTGAAAGTGTAGGCACGTATGTGTCCTGCACGCATAGATCCTACTTAGAGAGCACTTATAACATGACATGGAAGGAATGGGGCGTATTCACCTTGCGTCAGTACAAGAGCGAGTGCGTCGACTTGGTAAGAAGTCGCGCCACGAAACAAACACGAGATTGTTTGCCTGCTTGCCTATTCAATTCGAATAACATGCTTACCAGGTTAACATGCTTTACGCTTTCGAATATGCCATGAAATCGACCCTAAGGAGAATATAGCAAGATCATAAGCTAAGTTGCATGATTCAACATAAATACTACAATGTCGGTTTAGAAAGAAGGTCTTTGCATCAGTACATGTGAGGACGAACGTACTGATCCCCCACCAGCTTTCATGCAGGGTGCAGAGAATGGATTGCTCGCGACGAAGCTTCGCTTGAACGCGTTGAGGCTTGGAATGTCGAAGCGTATTGAAACGTGCGATCGCATTGACGCTCGGACTTGCAACAGGATTGATGCGGCCGAGATATAGAAGGCATGATGTATGGAACGGTGAAATCCTTTGTGGGCAAGAGAGAACCTGAGTATTGTAGCTAATCTGGCATATATTGTTGGGCTATCGAAAGCCTTTGTAATCTCAGTTCGAATATCAATAAAGAGAATTGTTTCGTATACTCTGTTTTTCTTTCGTTGTTAATATCAACTCAAAGATAACCATTTGAGAACTTGTCATCTTGCCTTGCACGAGCGCAACTCCAGGCTCGTGTAGCATCACGTCCCCTGCGAGGACGATGATTCGGGTGATTCCGGGTCGGGACGTGACAGGTTTGGCTAAAAATAGCATGTATGGCTAAACTTGATTGTTTTGATTACTTAACTTGGTTGCTGTTGTTGCACAGGTTGAGTTATCTAGCGTGGTAGCTGAATAGAGGTCGGACACTAGTGTATCTGACCACATGTGCTCTCGAAAGAACTGTTCACCAAAGACGAGCCTTGTTATGACGAAGGTCTCGATGGCGAACATGTACCTAGCAGAAAATCTGAAGAACGAGATAGTGGTTATGAACCACAGGAAAGGACACTGGAATGCGTGTTACACGTACCGGAGATTTCGGAAGATCTGATCTCAGGAAGTCTATTATCTAATACAGACTTGAAAGATGGACATTCGTACCAGCCAGATGGTGATTTCTTGACGAGGAACATGCTTCAAAAAAATGTTCGGTGCTGAAGGGATGTTTGAACTTCTTCTGATGGCAATGAAGTTACTTCGTTGAATGGACTAAAAGTTGTTCTATGATAGAAGCAAACTCAAGATGTCCTACCGGGGCTAGGTCTCGACATAACAAAAAATTCATGTTTGAGCCAAACTCGGGTTTACACTAGACTCGGACCCACGACAAACTCAGGTTAGCACTCCCAAGAGAAATTGGCAAGCCTGAGCTGGGTCTCGACATATATGCCACCAGTCACAGATGGATCATGCAGAACAAACTTTCAGCTTCTCATGAGAAAACTGTAAAACCTATAGCTCTGAATGAAGCTAAGTCAAAGCAGCTAAATCACTGCTTCCTTGAAAGTCACAAGAAAGCTCTTAAGTAGGTAAAAGAAGGAAGTGAACATAAATAAATTGCAACAATTTTCTCATTCAATTTCCAGAATTAGATCCGCACTAATAACAACGTACTTGGAAAGAAGGATATGGAGGGGGAGGACTCTAGCAAGGACCCTTTGATTTGCAAATTTCCAACAAAGAGTTGTGTACAAATTGAAATGACCTTTCTCTGCCCTCTACCATTTGATGCACCTTATATACACTACAATACAATAGAACAGGCAAAGGGCAGACCCATAAGAAGTGAAATTGAGGAACAATATATAACATGAACTAGGCGGCAAATATGCTACACACATCTCGATTGGGGAAAACTTTTGCTTACTACACGACCGCCTGGATGAACACCATCAGCATCATAGTTCCAGATCCTGACTGCATGAGGGTTACTAAGAGAAGTACTCTCAGCTCAACATTACATCTTCTTCCACTTCGATGGTCATCTTGCTCATATTACACTCTGGAAGAAGATGAGTAATCTTCACCTGGTCTTAACGCTGATTGCGTGGATGATGCTACTGACGAGGCCCTGTCTGACCCACGAACATTGTACTTCTCATAGACATTCTCCCGGTTCTCAGACCACCAAGCCTCGGCTTGATGCTCTCCAAATCTCCTCCGGCTACACAATCATCTCTATTGTCAGTTTAGGAAGTATTCAATCGCTAATCAGTTTTAAAAGATAGCTTTAAGCACTACTCATATCAAGCCCAAGCAGGATTTGTCACTAGTTTGATAACATCTCAGCCATTTAAATTATCTATACCTGCTTAGTCATTCATTGTCCATGAACCTTACAATTTTATTGATGTCAAGACATATCATCCACTTTAACATTTTTAGCATATGGAGACAAAAAAGATCAGATAGCAAACAAAACAACTTTTAGCAAAAGCTGCTAATGCGTAGTTGGTATTGGAGCAAAATGAAGCTTCAGAAAGTGTGTCAAGATAGCAAAGTGTGGTTCATAAACTAGTTGAAAACAAATGGCATGTGGTAGGTAATATGAACTTCCCCAGGGTCAATTCAGGTCATTACTAATTAATGTAAAAGAAATGGCAGATGTACTAAAACTAGAATGGTAAGAAAGACTAGTGAATATGTTTTTCCACGGAATTAGATCCTTGAGAAGGATGGTAAGAACACTAGCAGCAATCGAACAGTAGTAAATTTCTCGTTTACCTGAACCGCACACGCTTCAGATCTCTGGTTCCATCGCGAAGAGCCATGAGGGTTATATATACCCCTGGTTCATATTGCTCTATCCATTCTGCCTCAACTTGATTATTATTAACTGAGCTGGGACTTCTAGATTTTGAACCATTCTCACCATTATGAAGATGCTGATTCTCCCTGCCATCAAGGTCCTCTCCTCTACCGCTAGATGTCATCTTATCTCCACTACCTTTATGTTCTCTTGTATTCAACTTATCTTGTGTCTGTTGGTAATTAACCACCCCATTATTTTGGAGGATTGTGCCCATTCCATTGGTATCATGGGCATCAGCTGGAGCACAACATTCATCAGAAATTCCATTCAAAGGGGTGGAATAGGCAGTTGAGGGCAGAGGAATGATAGGACTGGTGCTTTCAACTGTTAGCCGGTGCTCTCCATTCATATTGGTGTGACGGAGGTGCGGCTCATTGCCATTCGGCAAGTAAGCAGGTCTAAGCTCTTCGCTTTCATAGGCACCAGCCGGGAGTCTCTCTGCCACATCTTTGAGCTATATGACACCCAAAAGAAATTCATGTAAGAATATCAAGGCCTCTGCAGGCATAAAAACAGCAAAATTCCAAGAGACCAAGGATCTATGTTGCGAGAACATGGTAAAATGGTATATGTATCTGTATCGTGTCTGTAACCGTGTTCGTGTCAAGTATTCATGCCAAATAGGTAACTACTTTTGTATATATTTAAAAATGTTTGTATCCCGTATCTGAATTGTGTATGCATCCGTGTCCGTTTTCGTGCAACATAGGCAAGGATACAAGGATAAACAAAAATAAATACGACCAGAAGGTTCTGAAATTTTAGAAAATGAGGTAAAACTAGTAAATCAGAAGCCAGAAAGGAAACAACATATTGTTGAGAAAAGGTGGTTGAATTAGGTGCTTAGAGAATAATAAGGCCACTCTTTTGTTTAGATAAGAGAAATATGGATATCAAAACAACCAGGGGAGAACTCCATAAGTATTATTAGCTGATGCAGTGCAGTAGGGATAATTTTGGAAGAAAAGGACAAAAGGTTAAGCTAGTATGCCATTTGGAAAAAAGATTCCCCAACTTATGAGGATATGATGCCGGATCCCTAGCATTATTTAGAGTTGAGAGTTTCTAGAAGACGTAAACAGTAAACAGCAAACAGAAGAAAAAAGTGGTGGTGAAAATTTTCAGTTCAAATAGTAACAAGCTTTTGAACTTTTTATACACAGACCAGCAAAAAGCTAGCAGATGGTTCTGATAAAAAATGAAGCAAACCTAGTAAATTATACAGGTAACAAAAACTGGATGGCAGCTCAACCTCACAAGCCAGAAAGGAAACAACATAATATTGAGGAAAGAGTGATCAAATTAGGCGCTAATATGGTTGTTGTTTTGCTTAAATTTACGATAAAGCTTAAAAGTAAGAAAATGGAAGTTCTAAAAATTATTTTGAAAATAAGGGCCAATTTCAGTGTCCCCCCTGGGTTTTGAACCCAGGACCTCCCCTACCCATACCAAAGGCCTCAACAACCATTGGATTGCCCAAACTATGGTGAAAATCTGAAAAAATATTAGGTGCATATCTACCAGAAGTCCGGAAAGTGGAAGGAAACGGAAAAGAAAGAGCTAAGAGATATGTTTATGGAAGTTGTGAATTAAAAGCCTTCATACAGCTTTAGACAAACAATGGTAGATCTCGACTCTCAAGCCTACAGCTGACCTACACAAAAAGAAAGATTCAAAGACGATGAGTACCACATGCAATATTTAACTCTTATATGAATCTCCCACAAAGCTAGTATAAAACCCACATTCATCAAACAGTTGATATAAATATTGCTACCAAATAACAAAACAAGTTTTTAGGAAACCTGATGTTTAAATTTACCTAACCTGTTACCACAGAAAGGTCAACAGCAAGTGAAAGAAGTAATCAGGAAATTACTTGTGCAGTTAGAGATTTTATAACTTCCTTCGCAGCTTTGGACTTTGCAGATTCCTCAGTAGCCAGTGCAATGGCCTCTTGGGCCTTCTTAGTTGATTTCTGTAACTCAAATTCTTGAAGTTCACATCGTTGCCTCAGAGCCTCAACCTAGTTCAGGCCCATGATACATGTTCTGTAAGTTAATTATCCCCTACTGAGAGGTTAAATTAGAGAAGCAAAGGTCCATCATACCTGGGCACGTAACTTCTGCACTTCCTGATTCAAGAGATCATTTGTTTTCTTCAGACTGTCTGTAATGCTTTTGGAGAAAGCAAGGCCAGAGGTGGTGGGAACAGGTGTTGCAGAGCGTGGAGGACTAGGTTTTCTTGAGAAAGGTGAAACAGCTCTAGAAGAATTCACAGATTGAGCTACTGATGTGCGAACTGCTCTAGGAACTGCTCGATGCAGATCAACTCTACCAGTAAAAGCAATGTCTTTCAGTTGCAGCATTGAAGGACCTTGAGTGGGTCGAATCAAAGCCAACGAGTCTGTTCTCTTTCCATATTTGGATGCTTTGATGTCCAGATTCTTTATTAGATCCGAATTGCTGGGTGACACAGCCTTTGACAGCTTCATCTCCAATCTCTCAAACTTGTCCTTGCTTTCACTTGAGAGGCGGGGAACAGCATTTGCTGTGTTTCTCCTGCTATTGATTCCACCAGACTCTGCAACTTTAAGTAATTTGACATAACAGGAATCACATACTCTATATGGCTTTCCAGGATTAGGAGCCAATGCTGCTTTCACAGCCTTTTTGGAGCTACACGAATGGCAGTGCACAAGTCCACAATTATAGCAGTTGTGCCTCTTTCGAGTAAATCCAAAAGCTTGTCTGCATGTTGAGCATTGAGACTGCTCTGCACCTGATACCCATTTGTGATGGCAGATGGCAGCTGTAAAGTTTGAACCACAGGCAACGCGTTTAACAGGTCGGTCCTTCAAAGCTTCAACGAGTGTAGGTGTTTTCCGATCTTCAAGGTCCCCATGGCCCAATCTTCCATTGGCACCCTTTCCCCATGTGTAAACTTCACTTTTAGATGTCAAGACCGCAATATGGTATGAACCACAAGCAACCTCTACGACAGATTCACCACCGAGCTTATCCTCAACGGGACATGGAAGCTTTCCATCAGAATGGGGATTTCCAAGCTGACCATAAACAGTGCTTCCCATCGTAAAAACATGTCCCGAAGTTGTCAAGCCAATTGTCAGACTGTGACCACAGGCTAGCTTATGAAAATTGTAATCGATAAGTGAAGGCACACAAGTGGGCTTAAGTCGTGGTTCCTTATCACCATGACCAAGGCGATATTTGTCTCCATCACCCCAAGAAAACAATTTTCCAGATGATATGCTGGCACTAGACTGAGTTACAATAACCTCTACCACAGCAGCAGTATGCCACACTCCACATGCAACAGCAATCGTCTTCAAGCCCATCAATGATTCTACTTCCCTTGGAAGTGAAATACTCTCTCTGTTTCCGTGGCCTAAGACACCAAATGTTCCGTCACCAAACGTGAATAGCTGCCCAGCAGTAGTTATCAAGGCTGTATGCCAAGTGCCACAAGTAACATACGCAATTTGAAGACCCTCCAATGGTCCTGAAACCCTCTTAGGTATCCAGTGACTAACATCAGTACCATGACCAAGAAGCCCAACATTATGAGTGCCATCTCCCCAAGTATAAAGTTCACCAGCTACAGATATAGCACAAGTATGGAATTCGCCACAAGCAACAAAATCAGCATTGTAGGCTGCCAAACGTTCAACAAGACGAGGTTGGATGACATCTGTTTCAACTCCATGTCCAAGACGACCACCAGATTCTTCACCCCATGTAAAAACCTCTCCCTGTTTGGTTACTAAGGCAGCATGCTTGACACCACAGGCTACATGGAGAACATCCAAAACTATATTGGACTCTAAGGGTTTAGGTAAAAGGACATCAGTTCTTGCACTAAATTGACTGACAATACTACTAGTGGCACCTTTCGCTGAATTATCAGATATCACCTCACCCCATACATACACATCACCTAATGTATCATAATCATCTTGTGCAGAACCGTGGCTGGAAGTACTAGGAGCACTGGACACACTGACTCTGAAAACATCTGAAGATCCTTTCACTTGCATATTTGTTACATCTGATCTATCTGAAAAGACCAAATTCTCAAAAGATATAACAGAAGTTGTATTTAAGTTGTTTTCCGGAGAACTAATATCCAGTATGGTACTGATGGAGCTGTCACTTGCACTATTGGAGATCAAGTCCTTTGCATCCTGAAACAATTCAGATGGACCTATGATCAAGAATGATTAGAGATGGTGCACCTGACATGGAAGAGAAGTCCCAGGAGCAAGCAACTTGAATAGTATTTATATATAGCAAAATTACGTATATTAGATACTTCATGTTCAAACTCTACCTTGTCAAATTTTTAATACTTATGAGATATATTTGATCAAATTATGGGTAAGAAAATATATTGACTCAATTCTTAAAAGAAAATTCATATGAACTTTGAGGACCACAGAGATAGTATACCTACTCCAATCCACTTTGAAATTTCTGGTGATGTTGCTTACATAGTTAGAAATTTTTATGGTTATTATATTTTTTTTTCATCTTTATTTATCTCTCTCTTTGGGCCCACGCCTCATTTTGGTTTATTCCCCGCCCCTGATCGTATCCCCATCTATATTATGTGGTAAGGATGGCCCGTTTTAACTTTTAACGGCTTAGTAGCCACTTCGGAGTTGTGCCCCACGACCAATCCATTTTGGCAGAGAGGGGGAGGGGACTTGGATGGAGATGGTGTGACTGTTGTGTTCATACAGATACTTGGGACACTAATTCGGATGCCTCATTTTGTTGGTAAAGTGGATTTACAAATATTTTTGGTTATGTAAGCAGTAAACCCATTTCATATGCCACATTGCTCTTGGTAGTTGGTGGACTATCAATTTATGCTCATCTCTTCTTTCCTCATGTGAGTAGATGGATACATGAAGCCACAACATGTCTATAATTCCTACAACAGGAAAACCTTAATAGAAAATGTTGATGTTGGCAACATGAATCCTTTTCTTCCAGGGCACCCATTTAAGGAACATCCATCTCTAATATTAATGTCATCCTTTCCACAATTTCAGTCCAAGACCATTTAGGGGTACCCCTAGTTCTAGGAGCTCCTTAAACTAATATAATCTCACTCTTATGGTGAATATTTGGTCTCTGTTGCAAAAGTCAAACCCACCTCCGCAATATTATCTCATCTATCCTCAATAATACCGATCCGCTCACATTTACCCACAGATACACCAGACTTGCTTAGAATTTATTTCAATGCTTTGCCAATCATCCGTCTAAGAATTCTAATTTCAGTTGTGGTTATTTCTCAGACATGTTTCTGATATGCCCTGACATTCCCATCAAAAAAGCAAAGCTGATCTTATTGTCGTCTTATAGATGTTTATTTTAACTTTAAGGGGCAAGTCACAAAGCACTCTACTTCACCATCTTCCTTTAGTCATATCTTTTGCAGCTACAACACCTTTTCTCAAAAGTTCCATGGTTTACGTAAGAGGTCTAATAAAACCAAATTAAGTGACAACAGTTTCGTGTGTTGGAAGAAACATTCCCTCTTAAGAGGTTTAATATATAGTGCTGGCACGTTCCTATCAGCTCGAGCTTTTGGGAACATTGGTTAACTAACATAATATCAAAGCAAATCTTCCTAGGTTCGAGTCCCCCTTCTACTAATTAAATGGTCTACATTATCTAACTTTCCACGTGCGATCCTTCCTTAAAATGGGTTCAGCCCAAGTGCACGCTTTAGGTGTTATGAATGTGTTCCCAACAATGAAGAAGAACAATCACAGACACAAAATTTAACATGGTTTGAAGATCTCATATGTCCACGGCCACACAAGTTATTTTATTATTTCGAGTGAGTTACAATTACAAGAGATTGGACCCCTATTTATAATAAGATATTAGGATGACCACTAACTTCAGTATAATTACAGAATCACCCCTACTAATCCTACTTTTGTACGGACGGAACTCATCCAACTCTTGTTGTAGGGACACGTATAATATACAGTAGGAAATATGATGAAACCTCCGCAATCTCTAACACTAGGCTCATTCACTGCAGGTACAGAGCAGGTTCTTGTAATTCTGCACTGCACGTGATGGGGGTGTTAAGAGGTTTAATATGTAGACCTGTTCCTATCAGCTCGAGCTTTAGGAAACATTTGTTAACTAATATTCCCAAGTCCCAACAAAATACAACCTTCGAAATGAGAAATTGGTTAGACTTAGGTTGACCAAGAGTCTACTTTCTACCTATATCCGCTTCAGATAAGTCAGGTGGTTCTCTATCTAACTCATGCTTCCTAAGGGTTACCGATCTTTGAAACACTTGTTCAGGCTTGACACTGTTCTTCCTTAAACGAATGACTAATATTAAATTATAGTTTCCTACTCATAATTAATTCAAACACTCAGGTTGAAAGAATTTATAATAATATAACCGAATCTTTGAAATGAGCAATTCCTAGCCTAGGGTTGAGCAAAGGTTCACAAGAACCAGGCACCCATATCTGTTAAGGCCCATTATAAGGTAATACTTCTCTTGACCTAAGGGTAGATGTCTGAACTTAAAACCCGCGGAAAACCATGAAAGCAACTGAAACCTAATTTGGATGTTTCTTTTTGAAACTTCAGAACTTGCTGAAACCTATTTTCAGTGGGCTGCAAAAATAATGGTCCTATTGCGAGACACTGGCGATATTAGACTCACAAATTTTACCTAAATTTGGATGAAACGCACTATAAAACCTCTATGAAAAACTTACGGAATATTTACTTGTCTGTAAATAAGATAAATTGCCCTCCCGCATTCAATTGTGCAGCTACAAACAATAAAGTCATCCTATTGGAACTTGTAAAATTACATTCTTCTTTTTTTATTAGTGTTGATTCCTCAAAAGTTTCACAAGGTTCCAAGTTTCCAAAGACCTTTTGCAACCTAAATCTATGGTCCATTTAGTTTTATGACCTCATGAAACCAAGTTTTATTAGGTTGCATAGGGTTTTAACTTTTAAGTTACAAAACAGAATGTCAAATCACAATTTTACTATATCCTCATAAGATTATACCCAAGCTCAATAATAAACTCTCAAATTTACTGATGCATAATGCAGCATATTAATATGATAACCATATGTGGGCTGTTCTGGACTATAATAAATTAGATTATCAGTTCCATGAAAGACCACCCAACCTGTCCATCCTAGAAAAATCAATTTTAGTTCAAAATTATCGGGAGCTTCAAACCAAATAAAAACTGTATATACTATATACATAGTTACATCTATTCACCATATAAATGTTATGTTGATAACAGGATAATCCCTGCTTCGAGGGTTATTACTTTGGGCTATCTTTCTCTCACTTGCACGTTAAGGGTATAAAGATTCACTTTATTTTTTAAGGTAAATTATGAAGTGCCATCAGATTGGTTCCCCATGCAGGCAGACTTATGCACCCAAGAAGTTCTGGCATAGGCCACAAGACTTCTCTTCCTTTCTTTAAGCCCCAACTACTTCTAAAAGAACTTCAACCTAGAGACTGACCCTGGACTTACTCTGCTCTTATAACAACTCTAAAACTACACTTCATTAACACATGCAACAAGGTTGCACTACTGAAGTAGCAAGTATAACCATAGTACGCGGTGAAAACTAAATGGTTAGCTACGGCAGTGAATAAACAACATGCCTTCTAGGTCTTTCCAGATTATGCATCTACAGTAATCCTAAAATGCTCTGGTTGTCCACAGTGTTTGTGCTATAAAACTGCAAACTGTGACAGGAGTAGCCTACTAGCAGGCTTGACAAACTAAACCTGGAAGGAAAGAAAATTTATCAGGCTTGTCGTGCTCAGCACACAAGAAAGCCGTGCTTCCACTGTGACACATGAAAAAGAAGCAACTCGTATGATATCCTGTAAGACTGAATTCATAGTATTAAACATCTTAAAAGAAAACATTTATCAGTCCCTAAGCTTGAGCCTTCAAAGATAAAGGCACTGAGCACCGTTCCAAATTATTTAAAAGAGACGAGATGTGAAAACATAGGTAACAAAATAGGTAAAGGTGGGCCTAAGCTTGAAATGTGCAGCCTGGTGGAGTCTTTGCTTAGAAAGCCTTGCTTAAACCTGTTAAAAGAATACATTTATCATTAGAGATTTAATAAAGGGTTGATAGGAAATCACATGAGACACATAATTGTTAAGTCAAGTGGATCATTGATCCATTTTGGTTAAATCTCCCTAAATGTGACCTCAATTGGTCAAGATTATGACTATAGTCCACACTTCAAAAGGAGCAGCAGCAATATAGCTAACATCCAGATCAAATTATACCATCAGGACACCATACTTAAAATTATTACCAAACAGATTATTAGCTTTCACAAGAAACCAAATTCTTATTCAAACAAGACCTCTATAACAATATAGCACACTAAACTTTTTCAAATTTAGCAATCTGATAGGATATGTTCGTGATTAAAATTACTTGAAAGCACAGCTTATGAAGATAAGCAGTTGTAGTGAAGCCAAGGTGAATTATTACATCAAAAGAAAGCCCATCGTTCCATCCATCTATTTTTGAACGACCGCGCTGAAATGAAGAAATCAATTGCTTCAGGCCTGCAAACCACAGTTCTGCCTCAGCTGTATCCTTGCATATCTGGTAGACAAGTACATGAGAATAAAATTACAGCAAAAATCAAAAGGTAAGAATTAAAAGTCCACGACAACAGCTTATTCACCAGATCAAGCGACCGTTTCCCATTGTTGTATATAAGTGAAAAGGACAAGTAATCCTTCTCAGGGCGCAGATGGCGTTGGAAAACTGGCTGGAAAGTGAAAAAAAATAATGAACATTAGTTTCGTTGAAAGTGGAAGTTTAATTGTGAACAGAATGGCTTCTTAATTTTATTACGGCTCTTGGCCAATATTTATAGGAAATACAAAGCATATAAAATGACATCATTAACCCTAACTAGAAATGGTAAACATAGAAAATAATAATTGCAGAAAATTAAGATAAATAATTTATTCTTCAACAAGTTTGGTGTCAAAGATTCAAGTGCCACATCTTCAAAAAAAAAAAAAAAAAACTATTTACAGACGGTGTGTCTAAAATAGTGACACAAGAATATAGATTTGAGTAGCTAGAATAACTCACAGTTCTTTGGCCAGGAATGATTTTTGAAACAGAAGCTAACTTCAAACTCTTCTCTCCACTACTAGATAGCCAAATTAACAATGATTCATCCTGTAAAGTAAGATAGCGTTCAAGTTGACTATAGTGCCTTCAGACTAATCTTACAAAATATTACTTCAATGGAATGTGCTTTCAGCATAAATAAAAGAGGCCAGGTATGATTCAATCCACAAGAATCTTGGAAAATCAGAGGCATCCATTCCGTAATTTAGAAAATAATTGCTGAGCTGGGTAACAAACTCACAATAGATAGTCTAAAAGGATAGAACTTTGGCTTCCCTTTGCGACCATATTTGAGCAACTGGGCACCTTTCTTCAGAGCAACAAGTGTCTTTAGAAACAGAAGTCAGAGGACATAAGTTAGAATACATATTTCAGCTAATGTTTCTTAAAAGAGAAAAAAAAATACAGTGTGCATAAAAAACAAAAATCTGTTCCCTCAAGATTCCAGGTAAAACAAAGGTATAAAACAATTATGCAAAATAGTTTTCCTCGTAATGAGAAAATGTTCAATATAGAAAGAAAAAAGAAAAAACTAACATAACATTAGGTAAAAGCTACCAAATCAAAGATTGAATATTATGTGCTTGAACTGTAGAAGTTAAAACTAAAACGTACGAGCAAACACATGTTGCTATGCACAAAATCTAATCCTTAAAAAAGGTTTTTCCAGGTACAAAGTACGAGGAGGTAGGTTTAACAAATACGCTTTTGGCTTAAGACCAGTTCATTTGTTTGTGTATATATACCTTTTTGTCTACCAGGGAAGAATCATACAAAGTCCTACAACAATCATACCTCGTAAGCTTCACTTTTGACAATTAAAGGATTTTATTACCTTTTGTATTAGTATCTTTGTTTTATTTTGTAAGATTTGGATCCTTCGGGTCTTCAGGTTGCCCGTTTTGGTTACCCGGTTACCAGGAATGGGAAAATTTTGGTTGAGGGATTTGGAATCTTGGATGGCGGTTCCTAGGGGGTGGGGGATCCTAACAATTGTGGTTTAAAGGGGGCATATAGCAATGTTCTTCTCTGCAATAGCCAGAGTGCAATTCATCTTGCAAAGAATTTCGTTCTCTCACACCAGGACAAAGCATATTCAGCTGAAGTATCACTTTATTCGTGGTTTGTTGGATGATAGAACATTGACATTATAGAAGGTTCATGAAACGGTTAATCCAGATGACATGTTGGCAAAGGTTGTTACTGTATAGAAATTGAGGTTGCGTCTCAATTGACCTCCATGGTTGATCGATGAGGAGGTCGCCGCACACAAGTTATTGAGTTACAAGAGGAGTAGAATTGTATAGTGTAGAAGTCGTCTGATAAATCTCTAAGTGAGAGATTGTTAGAGATTGTGGAGATTTGATAAGATTTTCTACTATACATCCAGACACAATTGTTACTAGAGAAAAAAATTTGTCAATTTTTTTTGTATATATGTCCATACATGAGTAGGATGAGTTCGGTGCGTACACCAATTAGTAGAGGTAGTTCGGTAAATATACTAAAGTCGGTGCTCTCCCCAATCCCTTGTTAGAAATAATTACATAGGGTTTCAATCTCTTGTAATTGCAACCCTCTCCAAATAATAAAATAACTTGTGTGTGGTCGTGGACGTAGGAGAAGACAGATCCCGAACCACGTTATATCTTGTATTTTTGTAATTGTTCTTCTTCATTGTCGGTACCACGTTCATTAAAAAAAATGGTGTATGTATATGTATTGTGTTTGGAATTGTATCATATTCATGCAACGTAGCTGACGTGTCCTTATCCGTGTACATGTCTGTATTTGTGCTATATAGTCAGTACCTCTTGTATCCTTTGAGAGTGTTCTTAATTCCTTTCTGAATAAAGGGGGGAGACAAAAGTGAGACGTTCTAGCTCAATTAGATAGAAGGGAGACACATGCAGGAGGGAGTGACTAATGGTCGACCACGAACACCATTATACATGGATATTTGATGATTGTACAGGTACGATGTTCAAGCTGGCCTAATATACTAGTCTTAGAGTTACTTGGCTCTCATAACAAGGAAAATTATGTTGAAGGATGTGATGCATTGTGTAAGCATGGTTGCGGAAAGCAAGAATTCTATATAGGCTCCAATTTCTGACTTCGAGTAGTTGGGTGGCAGATAGCACAAAAAAGTGTTACTTGTTATAGTCATTAAATTTTACTTGCTCTTTTAGTTTGTTATTGGACATAAGCCAAGAAGGGCAATGTTGCATTATGTGGCTTACTGCTTGCATAAATCATATCTAAATACCTATTAGAATGTGAATGTTAGTCTCACACTAGAAGTCCAGATGGTAAGTGGAAAGTGGGTCTCATGCCCATGGTAAGTTCTACTCAAAAAGGAACAAAATTCAATAATAGGTTGTTATTGATTATCCCAAGAGTCCTTTGAGTTAGTGGAGAATAAAGCTGATAACAAAAGAGTGTAAAGACTAAAGAGAAGCCTGGGTTTCTTCATTCACCCCCCTCGTGAAGGTTGATTCCTCTCTTAGAAGTTGTTTGTGGTACTTCCAGTCATTCGGTAGCTTATGATAATCCTAGGATGGAACACTTGGATGAAGAATTTTCTTCCAAAAAAGATGTACACTGTTTTAACCAAAACCTTTGCAACTCTATTATATATTAGAGTCAAAATTGATGATCTAGCACTACCCTTGGTAGTAATCAGTACATATCAAAGCAACAATTATCATGTTCCTACTTGCAATTATATTTCATGATTGTAAGATTGAAGAGTATATCATGCACGGAATTAAAGCATGGTAGAGAGATGCCTTTGGAGTGTTGTTGTCCGTCGTAGAGTACCATAAGATTACTATAAGACTGCCCATGCTTTATGAATCAAATCTAAGTCGCTCAAGAAGCAACATGTCGAATGAAAAGATGGATGAGGAATGTGTTCACTGGAAATTAAATTATAGATGCCGTCGATCAAGGAGGATGAGATTGTTCTTAGTTTACTCATCAGAGACCAATAGACGAATCATTCAGGGGAAATGATCAACTCCAAAGCTAACAATGAGCTTTTAGTACGAGGCTTAGATGTTATAGAGTATGCCACAAAAAGTCCATACATGTGGAGATTTATAGTGTTATATATTTATACTATTCCAATACAAGTAACTAGCACCAAAGTTTCAGGCGATGGAGAGTTTGTTCTCGTCTTCGTCGTTGGCTTACTCCAAAACTCAGAAATTCCTCCCACCGCCAAAAAAGGACATTTACTTCTAAACCATCATTCTGACCTAGTGATGGCATCCAAACTCCAAAAAGAAGACATCTTTACTCCAAGGCGAGCAGGGCCGGCCCTAGGGCAACCCCAACAAGCCAGTGGGCTTGGGAACCCCCTATCCATAGGGCAACATTTTACCAAGCAACCGGCCCAAAAAGAAAAAAAGAAAAATAGATGTTACTGCTGAATAGGGGGTGCGGCTAGCTGCTGTGCTGAAGAAAACAAATGTTCTCACCTCTTCTCTTCATTTCTGATCCCATTCCCCCTACTTCTCTTCTTCTTTTTCTCGCGCCGTAGAGTCCGACTCTCTGAGTCTAATCTGCAGACTGCCGTCCGCGCCGAGGCTTTCTTCACATAACATCTAGCCATCATCTAAGGTATTCCTCTTTCTCTCCTCTCCCTCTAATTTCTTGGCTGGCATATGCAGCTCTGCTTAACTGCTTTATGCTTATTTCTCCTTCTCCATATGCTTTGTTGAAAATCCCATATTTTTGGTTTCATGGGAACATTGGAAAGAAAGAAATGGACACCATTTTATTGGAAAGAAATGTATGTGGTATTGGCCTATTGGGATTTGGGAGTTTGGTTAATGATTATATACGTTGATGTTGTTGCTTGCGGCATCTGAACTGAACTTGAAGGGCGAGAAATTTTAATGAAACCTCAAAACATGGATTTTGATCCAAACATGAAATTTGATTGATTATATATGTTGGTGTTTTGTTCAAGACCCCATATTACACAGACTGATTATTTTGATCCGGACTAAACATGGATTGGAAATTTAATAAAACCTATAGATTTTGGATCTTGAATTTATTTGAACAATTAAACTCCAAATCTTAATTACATACCAAGCAATGGTTAATTGGTCGTTACTTGTTAGTATGATATAAATTTATGCTATATTTGATTTGTATTATTGTATAGGTACCATGACAAAAAATGAAGATGATAAAAATCGAGTGAGATTTCGGCAACAAAATTCCGGAGCTTATAATAGAAGGGTCAAACAACGTAAAGATACAAAATCACTAACGGACTCAATTTCCAAGTTATTTAATGCAAGAGCTCAAAATTAACTTAGAAGTCCAAATAATATCAAGTTTAGATGTTTTATGAATCAAGATTAAGTTACAGTCTCCGGCTTTGCTATGGTGTATGCATAATCGCAACATCATGTGATTTCTGATAATCAAATAAGGAGATTTGTACTTTCTGAGGTCCTTGTGACCAGATTTTTTTTTTTTTCCTAGATGCAAGTTTTCAAATTAAGCATATACCTCATCTAAGTTTTTTAAAATTCTCATGCTAATGCTAATATGCTCATTACACAGCTTCTTATGTCTTGCTGTTGGAACATGAAAAGATGACAAATGTTACATGCCATGATCGGGCTTCCTTTTGTTATTATTTTTTCAATAAGGATCAAGGGCAACCAAAATATTCTCCGGCTATGGCAACCCAACATCCGGGGCCGGCCCTGAAGGCGAGCATTCTAACCTAGCAGTGTCATCCAAACTCCAAAAGAGCAGACATTTTTACTCTAAGACGAGCATTCTAACATAATAATGGCATCCAAAATCCCAAAAAAAAAAAAAAAAAAAAAAAACAGACATCCTTACACTGAGACGAGCATTCTATCCCAACCTAGTAATTATACCAAACTGATCAAAACTAAATGTTCAAGAACAGAGCAAAGAAGGACAAGGAAGAGTCTAGAGGCGTTCTTCTGACCTTGTCAATGTCGCGATCGCCGAGATCTGCCATTCCATGCCGGCATCGACCCCCCTCGGTTCCCAGTCGTCATAGATGGCGGCAGATCTTTCCTCTGATTCTCATCAATCTTCCATTCCGAGCAAACCAAAAGCTCAGAACCAAACCCTAAAAAGAAATAGAGAGAGAAAGCAAACAAACACTCCTTTCCCTCTTTCTATATCTCTCTCTCTCTCTTCTTAATGTTAATGGAGGAGGAGAGAGAAAGTGGCGGTGCGGGGGGCGGTTATCGGACCGCTGGACGGAGGTGAGGGGACTCAGGCGGTCTGGTCACCGATCTCGAGGCGGAGGACGGGACCCGAGTAATGAAGCAGTCAAAGGAAGACTGGCAAGAAAGAGTAAAAGGAAGCAGAATTCTGATGCGGTGCGGGTGCGGTCACCGCGGTGAGAGTAAGCGGAGGACTCTTGTCTCGATGGAAAGAAAGACGTGGTTTTCTGGCGGAACACGTGGGTGGGCCGGGGGACTTCCCGTGGGCCCAAGAGACGATGGCGGCGCCCATGATGGCGGAGGCCCAAGGATCTCGGTTGTGGGGATTTAGTTTCTTGGATGCACAAGATTAATAAGTAGATAAAATCTAGGAACTTGAGTGATAATAATATCTTTCTGAACAACTAATTATTAGTTATATCCATAATATTATATATTTTTGTACTCTAAATTTTTTTTTTCTAGAAATATTCTGATTTTGGTATCACTCAAGGTTGTTCAATAATTTATCATAAATTATTGAATAAACACATTTGATAACTACATATTTAAAGGTGATATTAAGAGAAACAAGGAGTCTGATAAAACTTATTTTGTAGTATTATAATTATTATTGAATATGTAGAAATTATATGCATTATTAATTCCAGCATTATGAAATAATATTCCAAAGATTCATGTTAATATTGCATTGGTATAGCTACTACCACGTTTCCATGTTTTCTACATCTTGATTGACATTGGTCATGATTTGAAATCTTTTAATTATGATGGTGCAGTTTCACACAATCATGCACAAACCAATTATTTTCGTGTCTAGGCTTTTTGAAGACTAAGCTAATGTCTAAATCATCATGGTTGCAAGTTTACATGTGACTAAATCAACAAGTGTATGGAAAGATAGATAGGAATAGTAATTATAAACTTTATTTAGTTATAGGATCTCCTATGATATTTGATATTATAATTTAGATTTTTTTTATATTTGTTCAATGTTAAAGTTTAGGTCTTCATTTATATCAAAATTAGTGTAAATGGATACCTAAACTCTAACATTGGACAATATGAAAACTTAAACTCTAAGGACTCGTTTGGTTAGCGGAATGGTGGGGTTGGAAAAGAAAAGTTATTATCTTCCTATGTTTGGATGTCAAAAAAATTGATGAAAAAAGGAAAGTCATTCCCAATAAAATGAATATTGGGGGGGGGGGGGGGGGGGGGGGGGGGGGGGGGGGGGGGGGATCCATAGTTTTTTTGCATTTCTAAACACCGAAAAAAAATCGATAGAATTTCTTTTTAAAAGGAAAAAAAACACTAATAATTTGATTTACTTTCCTTTCCTTTCCATTCCAAGAACCGAAGGAGACCTAATATCAATATTATAAGATATCATATAACTAAATAACCCTACTAACCAATTGGGGTGCCTTTTAATCTGGGTGACTAACGCAACAATGCAGATTGGAAGATACGCAAAGCGTAATTGGCTGCTGTCACGTCCCAAAACCAGAATACTGGAGAGCGGGGGCAGACATAGCCAGCTACGTATAACGGAATGGAATCCACGCCGCTATACGGTCACGGCTGTCTAGGTATGTGAGGGTTTCACTACAATCCATCAGTCTTTTAAGGTCATAAATAGCCTATTGTCTCAATCTCAACCAACTAATAATAGTTACAAGATGTCAGACCACCAAATACACAATAGTAAGGCGTCCCATACATTACATATTCGGAATGATCATGAAGCAAGTCGCTACAAAATGTGAGGACTAGCAAGAGTTCAGTCATACATGATCAACCCCCGGGGCTTGTCAATCATGTTACAGCCCGTAGGCAGACAATAAGTAAAAGCTGCAATCGAGCTAACACTTGCTCGTCGGCTAAACGCCTCAAAAGAATAATTTACAATATTACAGTGGGTGAACAAAAAGAAACCCACTCGATGCCCTGGTTACGCCTGGTGACCACCATCGGGCTGGAAAGCAGGGAGATCCTTTGGTGCTGCTCCGGTATCTGGCCATACAAAACCAGCTGGGTCAGACCCCAGAAAGAGCAAGTGCCACAAAGGAGGCTTCACTTAGGAACTAAAACCAACAAATCATTAGCATTCAACATGTAAGAAAATAACAATAAGTAACACAGATTGAGGTTTGTGCTATACCAATGCACTGGCCCCAATCAGAAAAAAAATAGTTAAGTGAAGCATTATTTACATAAGATAACTGGAGAATCAAGTTAAATAAAATATAGCTGGGCAATATATGAAGAGAAGACGAAGGTACTATTCCGGAAGCCAGGTCACAATCCTTAAACCAAACAAGGACCGGGATTGTAACCCTTCATCTGAACAGAACTTAGTCTCTGATCATTTATTGCTAAAGGTGACAATCATTAAAGTGAAAAGGAGAGAGTTCAATGATAAAAGTGACAATGAAGGGTACAATACGCTAGAGTGACAATAGAGTACAATCATTATAGTAACAATCTGGAGTGACAATCATTCAATCATTCTCGTACAATCTTGCAATCAATCATTTCTAGACAATACTATACTAGACTAGACTCCATCCAAGCATTCAAGGCCAATCATTGCCTACGGCTTTCTACATTAACTAACTAGGGTTATCACAATCCTAGTTACTAGCAAGATGCAATGAGATGCTCCAAGTAGTCACAGGCCCTGCAGCTATCCAGGTTATCCAGGCAATCATTATAGTGACAATTTAGAGAGTTCAATCATTAGAGTGACAATAGAGTTCAATTATTTAAGTGACAATAGAGGATGCCCCACATAACAGTGGGCTGGAAATGTGCCCTACTCGTCGGCAGGCTACAAGTCCAAACATTTGCGGCCGGGATAACGGGATCGCCTGTAACTGGAAAACATCTCTTCATGACTAATGAATTAATCTAGTCATTAACCTTAGTCCTATTTCAGTAGGTACACATGACCGTGGTACTCAGGAGTCCCCTCCTAGACATGATGTAAGACAGGACTGGATTATTTGTACAAGCACAATCGCCCACGGTGTCCAGGTTAATTATACAGGTCATGTCATGTCAAGTAGCCGTCGCAACAGCTTATCAGGATATATCATGTCAGGTTTATCATGTCAAGTTTACTTGTCAGGAGTGCGCCACGGTGGGCCAGTATCGTGTCATGTCAGGTTACTAGTCACAGCATGTCATGTACAATTGTCCTTTCAACCAAATCGTGCTTATCAAGTTCAGGACAAAAGGCGTAAGGATATAAAATGAGCGTAAAAATATATAATAATAATAATAATAATAATAATAATAATAATAATAATATAATAATAATAATAATAACAAGACTAGGCACAGGATGCCCATGCGGCTCAGGGGGATGAATTCATGCGGCTGAAGGGTTTCAGTCGTATGCGGCCAGAAGGAGTGCATGCGGCTCAGGAAGAACAGGTATATTCGGCTGGATCAATGCGGGTCAGAATCGAGCCCATGCGGCTCAGGTAGATTAGGCTCATGCGGCCAAGAGTGAACTCTTATGCGGCCAGAAAATAATTTCTCATACGGTCAGGATAGAGACTAGCTCATGCGGCTGGGGAACAATATGTGACAGGATCAACTCATGCGGCTGGGTAAGGACTAGTTCCCATGCGGCCAGGCAAAACAGGGTGCATGCGGCTCAGTCCAATGCGGCTGGAAAAGGGCGGGTCTTCATGCGGCTAGGATTCAATCAGGGGTTCATGCGGCTAAAGAACCAATCAAGTCCATGCAGCCGAGTTAAGTCACATGCGGCTAAAATAATGGTCCTAAGTCATGCGGCTGGGATTGAAAGTTCATGCGGCCGAAGATTAAACCTTCATGCGACTGAGGAGTTAGTCCCTGCGCCATAGGCCATGCGACTAAACAGTGCAGCAAGGCTTATGCGGCTGGGAAGGAAACTTGCCGCATAAAGACTATGCGGCTAAGTTTATGCGGCTGTGAACAGTTCTTCTTCTCCATCCTTCCGAAGAGAAGAACTCTTCAAGCCATGGCTCCCAAGCTCCATGAACCTTTCATCCAGAGTCCAAATCCGAACTTTCATAGGTCAAGATGGGGTAGAACGAGATTCTCTATAACATGAAACCATCAGAACTTGATAATAACAAGATTAAATAGATCAAAACCCAAGAAATCCGAAAATAGTATAAACTTAGATCTACAAGAATCTAACCGTAGAAAGTAAAAATGCCAAGTACTAAAGTAAGTTAAAATGCTGTAAGGAAGAGAATAAAGCAATAAAATTGGAGTTCCTTCATGAAGCAAGTTGTACTTGCCTAGACCCCTCTCTCCCTCTAGTAGGTAAGGAAGTAAATGAGGAAGAAGAAGATGATTAATGAGAGAGAGAGAAAGGAGAAGGGGTTAATAAATGGGGATAGTGGTGGTAGGTAGGGGGTTCTCCAAAGCAAAACCAAGCCAAGCCGAACCAAGAAAAAACCAAGCCTCACTAATCCAAAAATAAACCAATGAACAATTAAAACCAATTGAACTATCAATGTCAATAAAACCAAGCCAATACAAAATAAACCAAGATAACTAATCATGACTAATAAAATATGGGTCCCAAAACAAGTATACGTACACTGAATACGTATCACGAATTTGGGACATTACAGCTGCCTTTTGATCTAGGTTTAATTTAATTTAGTGTGCAATCATTAATTTAATTTAATTTAGTGTACAAGATGATTTTAATTTTATCAAGGGAATGAATGTTTTTGAACTCCACTATTGGGGATCAATGATATAGAGGTGGACCAGAAAATAGAAAGAGACAGTGGAAACCCTAAAATAATATGGAAACAACAATTTGGAAGAAACCAACATATCTTCTATTAGTAATTCACATTGATGAAATTTACAAAAAATATCTAGAAAAAATATTAAATCTAATAAAATCTAATATTTATCTTATCTCTAACTTGTTGTTCAAGTAATAAATCTTTTTTTGGGACCCCAACCAATCAACCACTTTACCGTTTGGCATCTATATTTTACACTCTCCTTCAAGTAGGACACGTTAACCAAAGGAAAACATGTACAACTTGAAAGTTAAAAAAAATTACAAACCGACTTAGCTAGGTCTTCTGCGACTTAATAAAGGTTTGTGGTTGCTCCTATTGCATGGTGACAACAAATATTGTTTTTGAATATGTTGGATTATGACGACGAAAACTGTTGATGCTCTCTCGATAAAATGGTTGTCATTGACAATGAGAGCAGGGCCGGCCCTGGCCCAGGACGGCCAGGACGGCCGCCCAGGGTCCCATAAAATTTTGGGACCCAAAAAAATTAATTTAAATGTATATATATATTAGTAATTATATTGAAAATAGAACTAATATATAATATGTTCCTCCTTTATCATAAAATTTGTGGTGTAGTGGTAGTTTGTTGGACTTGTACACAAGAGATCCTAGGTTCTAGCCTTGGCTGTATCATTTTTAGTTTAATTTTTTATATTATATGGGCCCAATTTTAAAATTTGTCTAGGGCCCCCATTAACTCAGGGCCGGCCCTGATGAGATGACTACTGCTACAATAATGATGATGGTGTTGCTGACGATGATCGATGACTAATGGCTAGGTGTGTGGATGTTGCAGTGACTGATGACCGATAGCTCGTGAAGACTATTGGCTCATCCGCGATGGCCAGTGACTTATGGTTGCTCCCTATTAGGACTGCAAATGAGCCAAGCGTTCGCGAGCTGCTCGGAGCTCGGCTCGATAAAAGCGCGTTTGAGCTCGGTTCGTTTAGTAAACAAGCTGAGCTCAATTTTCATTTTCGAGCTCATTTAATAAACGAGCCAAGCTCAAGCTTAGAAGTACTTGGCTCGTTTGAGCTCGCAAGCTGGTTCGTTTATGAGCTTGATAGCTGGCTCGTTTAGAAGCTCGTTTAGGAGCTCGTTTGTTGTTGAATTCAAATTTTATATATTTGTATAATAATAAGGTTGTGTCTATTATATATTTATATATTCTTAATAATTGATATGAAGGAACTTTTTAAATTAAATTTTTATATATAAAGTGTTAATATTACAGCTACTTGAATTCAAGCCTAACTAGCTTGAAATCGAGCTCATTAAGCTTGAAATAAAGTTGAACAAGCTTGAAATTTAGCTTAACAAGCTTGATTTTGAGCTTATCGAGCTTGTTTATGAAGCTTGAATCAAGCTTCCTTATCAAGCTTGCTTATCAAACCAATCTCGAGCTCAAACCAAGTCAAGCTTAAGCTTAAAATAAACAAGCTCGAGCCAAACTCAAGCTCTAAAATAAAAAATTTATCAAGCTTGAGCTCGAGCTCGAGCTCTGTTAATTCTAGTCAAGCCAAGCTCAAGCTTACAAAAGCTTGGCTCGACTTGGCTCGTTTGCAGCCCTACTCCCTATATCCCCTTTTAAAGTCGTGTACAACTTGTAACTAAT
Organism: Iris pallida; assembly: GCA_029216955.1. Taxonomy (NCBI): domain Eukaryota; kingdom Viridiplantae; phylum Streptophyta; class Magnoliopsida; order Asparagales; family Iridaceae; genus Iris; species Iris pallida. The sequence goes on from JANAVB010013596.1 coordinate 1,321,791, forward strand.
TGTTTCCTTTTTTTTTCTTTGTAGTCTTAACTTGTAACTAAGTAGACTTAATTAGCTCTCGAAATGGAGCTTTGAAGGCGATGTTGTGATTTTATATCTTATTGAGTTCTATAATTCTCTTCATTGAATCGATTTTGGATCCAATCTTGTTTGGATGTTCCAACTTTGTCATCAAGTTGGGGTTGTAGAAAAATATTTGTTGCTGTGACTAAGATTCTCCTCCTCATGGATGACACCTGGAGTTCTCAAGCCATTCCATGCGTGGTCGCCAGCTTCGGCCTCTCAAGTTGCAAGCCAAGAGCATTGTCCCATATTATGTGTACTAGTGGATAACCCATGCCATAATGGCACGGACACGAATTCGGCCTTCTCGACGTAAGCGTGCAGGCACCGGACCAGCGCCAGGGAGTTCCGGACAGAGACGCGGCCTCCGAACCCGGCCTTCACGACGTAGGCGTCCAGGCACCAGGCCAGCACCAGGGACCCGAACCCGGCGGAGGTGGACACGGTAAAGACCACGGTGGCGACGTTCGGGACGGCGTGGGGCCTCAAGGAGGCGAAGACGCGTAGGGCCGTCGCGGGCGTCCGAGGGCGGCGAGGCCCGAGACGGCGGCGGTCCAAGAGACGACGTCCCTGTACGGCATTCCGTCGAACACCCGCAGGGCGTGGTCAGCGGAGCCGCGTCGGGAGTAGGCGGTGAGCAGGACGGTCTGCACGAAGGGATCGGACCAAAATCCGAGGAGGAGGGCGTGTGCGTGGAGGGACCTGATGGCGGCGGCGGCGGTGGTGGTGTTGAGCAAGAAAGAGAAGGTGTGGGAGTCGGAGGGACGCGACGGCGGAGCATTTGGGAGTAGATGGAGAGTGGGTCCGCGGAGATGGCGATGGCGGTTGAAGAAGAAGGGGTTGGGGTTGGTCATGGCGGAGAAGAGGGAGG
>JANAVB010013596.1:1322737-1500237 GCA_029216955.1 Iris pallida
TGCTAAAACAGTTATTTCATGAACTCTATAAATAAAGTTTCCAATCATTGTTAAAGCATCAGACTACACAGAGAGAGATCAAGAATTCTTGTAAAATTGCTGCTGCATTCTCTAGAGACTACAGTCTTCAAGTTCACATAGTCCAAGGAATAAAGTGATCGTCTTATGATCAGATTCCTATAGTTGTACTTCCCAGAATTCAAATTGTACTCTTGTACTCTTCTTCAAAAGTTTGTAATAGAACAACTTTTTGTTTTTGCAAACAATAATTGTGATAATCTTCCGTGCACGGAACGTTCCTCTGAACGGGTACGCGGGGCACCGGGACCGTTCCTAGGAGGGATATAATCTTTGATAGGCGCACTACTAAAGTCCGATTATCACCCGGTTATAGATGTGAAAAGCCGCAAATGATGGTAGGCACGCGGTATGTTTGGGTTGGGGTAGCAACCCAACCCGTGAAACGCCGGGCTACCCAAATTCGAGAAAGAGAAAGAAAAGAAAGAAAAGAAAAGAAAGAAAAGAAAGAGAGAAAAGAAAAAAGAAACGCCTTCAGTCCATTCTGGCGGATACGCCAAGACTTTCATATAGTTAAGGAACGATGGGTTGAAAGTGTAGGCACGTATGTGTCCTGCACGCGTAGATCCTACTTAGGAGCACTTATAACATGGAAGGAAGGGGACGTATTCACCTTGCATCAGTACAAGAGCGAGTGCGTCGACTTGGTAAGAAGTCGCGCCACGAAACAAACACGAGATTGTTGCCTGCTTGCCTATTCAATTCGAATAACATGCTTGCCATGTTAACATGCTTTACGCTTTCGAATATGCCATGAAATCGACCCTAAGGAGAATATAGCAAGATCATAAGCTAAGTTGCATGATTCAACATAAATACTACAATGTCGGTTTAGAAAGGTCTTTGCATCAGTACATGAGGACGAACGTACTGATCCCCCACCAGCTTTCATGCAGGGTGCAGGAATGGATTGCTCGCGACGAAGCTTCGCTTGAACGCGTTGAGGCTTGGAATGTCGAAGCGTATTGAAACGTGCGATCGCATTGACGCTCGGACTTGCAACAGGATTGATGCGGCCGAGATATAGAAGGCATGATGTATGGAACGGTGAAATCCTTTGTGGGTAAGAGAGAACCTGAGTATTGTAGCTAATCTGGCATATATTGTTGGGCTATCGAAAGCCTTTGTAATCTCAGTTCGAATATCAATAAAGAGAATTTCGTATACTCTGTTTTTCTTTCGTTGTTAATATCAACTCAAAGATAACCATTTGAGAACTTGTCATCTTGCCTTGCACGAGCGCAACTCCAGGCTCGTGTAGCATCACGTCCCCTGCGAACGATGATTCGGGTGATTCCGGGTCGGGCGTGACAGGTTTGGCTAAAAATAGCAGGTATGGCTAAACTTGATTGTTTTGATTACTTAACTGGTTGCTTGTTGCACAGGTTGAGTTATCTAGCGTGGTAGCTGATAGAGGTCGGACACTAGTATCTGACCACATGTGCTCTCGAAAGAACTGTTCACCAAAGACGAGCCTTGTTATGACGAAGGTCTCGATGGCGAACATGTACCTAGCAGAAAATCTGAAGATCGAGATAGTGGTTATGAACCACAGAAAGGACACTGGAATGCGTGTTACACGTACCGGAGATTTCGGAAGATCTGATCAGGAAGTTATTATCTATACAGACTTGAAAGATGGACATTCGTACCAGCCAGATGGTGATTTCTTGACGAGAACATGCTTCAAAAAATGTTCGGTGCTGAAGGGATGTTTGAACTTCTTCTGATGGCAATGAAGTTACTTCGTTGAATGGACTAAAAGTTGTTCTATGATAGAAGCAAACTCAAGATGTCCTACCGGGGCTGGGTCTCGACATAACAAAAATTCATGTTTGAGCCAAACTCGGGTTTACACTAGACTCGGACCACGACAAACTCAGGTTAGCACTCCCAAGAGAAATTGGCAAGCCTGAGCTGGGTCTCGACATATATGCCACCAGTCACAGATGGATCATGCAGAACAAACTTTCAGCTTCTCATGAGAAAACTGTAAAACCTATAGCTCTGAATGAAGCTAAGTCAAAGCAGCTAAATCACTGCTTCCTTGAAAGTCACAAGAAAGCTCTTAAGTAGGTAAAAGAAGGAAGTGAACATAAATAAATTGCAACAATTTTCTCATTCAATTTCCAGAATTAGATCCGCACTAATAACAACGTACTTGGAAAGAAGATATGGAGGGGGAGGACTCTAGCAAGGACCCTTTGATTTGCAATTTCCAACAAAGAGTTGTGTACAAATTGAAATGACCTTTCTCTGCCCTCTACCATTTGATGCACCTTATATACACTACAATACAATGGAACAGGCAAAGGGCAGACCCATAAGAAGTGAAATTGAGGAACAATATAACATGAACTAGGCGGCAAATATGCTACACACATCTCGATTGGGGAAAACTTTTGCTTACTACACGACCGCCTGGATGAACACCATCAGCATCATAGTTCCAGATCCTGACTGCATGAGGGTTACTAAGAGAAGTACTCTCAGCTCAACATTACATCTTCCACTTCGATGGTCATCTTGCTCATATTACACTCTGGAAGAAGATGAGTAATCTTCACCTGGTCTTAACGCTGATTGCGTGGATGATGCTACTGACGAGGCCCTGTCTGACCCACGAACATTGTACTTCTCATAGACATTCTCCCGGTTCTCAGACCACCAAGCCTCGGCTTGATGCTCTCCAAATCTCCTCCGGCTACACAATCATCTCTATTGTCAGTTTAGGAAGTATTCAATCGCTAATCAGTTTTAAAAGATACTTTAAGCACTACTCATATCAAGCCCAAGCAGGATTTGTCACTAGTTTGATAACATCTCAGCCATTTAAATTATCTACCTGCTTAGTCATTCATTGTCCATGAACCTTACAATTTTATTGATGTCAAGACATATCATCCACTTTAACATTTTTAGCATATGGAGACAAAAAAGATCAGATAGCAAACAAACAACTTTTAGCAAAAGCTGCTAATGCGTAGTTGGTATTGGAGCAAAATGAAGCTTCAGAAACTGTGTCAAGATAGCAAAGTGTGGTTCATAAACTAGTTGAAAACAAATGGCATGTGGTAGGTAATATGAACTTCCCCAGGGTCAATTCAGGTCATTACTAATTAATGTAAAAGAAATGGCAGATGTACTAAAACTAGAATGGTAAGAAAGACTAGTGAATATGTTTTTCCACGGAATTAGATCCTTGAGAAGGATGGTAAGAACACTAGCAGCAATCGAACAGTAGTAAATTTCTCGTTTACCTGAACCGCACACGCTTCAGATCTCTGGTTCCATCGCGAAGAGCCATGAGGGTTATATATACCCCTGGTTCATATTGCTCTATCCATTCTGCCTCAACTTGATTATTATTACTGAGCTGGGACTTCTAGATTTTGAACCATTCTCACCATTATGAAGATGCTGATTCTCCCTGCCATCAAGGTCCTCTCCTCTACCGCTAGATGTCATCTTATCTCCACTACCTTTATGTTCTCTTGTATTCAACTTATCTTGTGTCTGTTGGTAATTAACCACCCCATTATTTTGGAGGATTGTGCCCATTCCATTGGTATCATGGGCATCAGCTGGAGCACAACATTCATCAGAAATTCCATTCAAAGGGGTGGAATAGGCAGTTGAGGGCAGAGGAATGATAGGACTGGTGCTTTCAACTGTTAGCCGGTGCTCTCCATTCATATTGGTGTGACGGAGGTGCGGCTCATTGCCATTCGGCAAGTAAGCAGGTCTAAGCTCTTCGCTTTCATAGGCACCAGCCGGGAGTCTCTCTGCCACATCTTTGAGCTATATGACACCCAAAAGAAATTCATGTAAGAATATCAAGGCCTTTGCAGGCATAAAAACAGCAAAATTCCAAGAGACCAAGGATCTATGTTGCGAGAACATGGTAAAATGGTATATGTATCTGTATCGTGTCTGTAACCGTGTTCGTGTCAAGTATTCATGCCAAATAGGTAACTACTTTTGTATATATTTAAAAATGTTTGTATCCCGTATCTGAATTGTGTATGCATCCGTGTCCGTTTTCGTGCAACATAGGCAAGGATACAAGGATAAACAAAAATAAATACGACCAGAAGGTTCTGAAATTTTAGAAAATGAGGTAAAACTAGTAAATCAGAAGCCAGAAAGGAAACAACATATTGTTGAGAAAAGGTGGTTGAATTAGGTGCTTAGAGAATAATAAGGCCACTCTTTTGTTTAGATAAGAGAAATATGGATATCAAAACAACCAGGGGAGAACTCCATAAGTATTATTAGCTGATGCAGTGCAGTAGGGATAATTTTGGAAGAAAAGGACAAAAGGTTAAGCTAGTATGCCATTTGGAAAAAAGATTCCCCAACTTATGAGGATATGATGCCGGATCCCTAGCATTATTTAGAGTTGAGAGTTTCTAGAAGACGTAAACAGTAAACAGCAAACAGAAGAAAAAAGTGGTGGTGAAAATTTTCAGTTCAAATAGTAACAAGCTTTTGAACTTTTTATACACAGACCAGCAAAAAGCTAGCAGATGGTTCTGATAAAAAATGAAGCAAACTAGTAAATTATACAGGTAACAAAAACTGGATGGCAGCTCAACCTCACAAGCCAGAAAGGAAACAACATAATATTGAGGAAAGAGTGATCAAATTAGGCGCTAATATGGTTGTTGTTTTGCTTAAATTTACGATAAAGCTTAAAAGTAAGAAAATGGAAGTTCTAAAAATTATTTTGAAAATAAGGGCCAATTTCAGTGTCCCCCCTGGGTTTGAACCCAGGACCTCCCCTACCCATACCAAAGGCCTCAACAACCATTGGATTGCCCAAACTATGGTGAAAATCTGAAAAAATATTAGGTGCATATCTACCAGAAGTCCGGAAAGTGGAAGGAAACGGAAAAGAAAGAGCTAAGAGATATGTTTATGGAAGTTGTGAATTAAAAGCCTTCATACAGCTTTAGACAAACAATGGTAGATCTCGACTCTCAAGCCTACAGCTGACCTACACAAAAAGAAAGATTCAAAGACGATGAGTACCACATGCAATATTTAACTCTTATATGAATCCCACAAAGCTAGTATAAAACCCACATTCATCAAACAGTTGATATAAATATTGCTACCAAATAACAAAACAAGTTTTTAGGAAACCTGATGTTTAAATTTACCTAACCTGTTACCACAGAAAGGTCAACAGCAAGTGAAAGAAGTAATCAGGAAATTACTTGTGCAGTTAGAGATTTTATAACTTCCTTCGCAGCTTTGGACTTTGCAGATTCCTCAGTAGCCAGTGCAATGGCCTCTTGGGCCTTCTTAGTTGATTTCTGTAACTCAAATTCTTGAAGTTCACATCGTTGCCTCAGAGCCTCAACCTAGTTCAGGCCCATGATACATGTTCTGTAAGTTAATTATCCCCTACTGAGAGGTTAAATTAGAGAAGCAAAGGTCCATCATACCTGGGCACGTAACTTCTGCACTTCCTGATTCAAGAGATCATTTGTTTTCTTCAGACTGTCTGTAATGCTTTTGGAGAAAGCAAGGCCAGAGGTGGTGGGAACAGGTGTTGCAGAGCGTGGAGGACTAGGTTTTCTTGAGAAAGGTGAAACAGCTCTAGAAGAATTCACAGATTGAGCTACTGATGTGCGAACTGCTCTAGGAACTGCTCGATGCAGATCAACTCTACCAGTAAAAGCAATGTCTTTCAGTTGCAGCATTGAAGGACCTTGAGTGGGTCGAATCAAAGCCAACGAGTCTGTTCTCTTTCCATATTTGGATGCTTTGATGTCCAGATTCTTTATTAGATCCGAATTGCTGGGTGACACAGCCTTTGACAGCTTCATCTCCAATCTCTCAAACTTGTCCTTGCTTTCACTTGAGAGGGGGGAACAGCATTTGCTGTGTTTCTCCTGCTATTGATTCCACCCAGACTCTGCAACTTTAAGTAATTTGACATAACAGGAATCACATACTCTATATGGCTTTCCAGGATTAGGAGCCAATGCTGCTTTCACAGCCTTTTTGGAGCTACACGAATGGCAGTGCACAAGTCCACAATTATAGCAGTTGTGCCTCTTTCGAGTAAATCCAAAAGCTTGTCTGCATGTTGAGCATTGAGACTGCTCTGCACCTGATACCCATTTGTGATGGCAGATGGCAGCTGTAAAGTTTGAACCACAGGCAACGCGTTTAACAGGTCGGTCCTTCAAAGCTTCAACGAGTGTAGGTGTTTTCCGATCTTCAAGGTCCCCATGGCCCAATCTTCCATTGGCACCCTTTCCCATGTGTAAACTTCACTTTTAGATGTCAAGACCGCAATATGGTATGAACCACAAGCAACCTCTACGACAGATTCACCACCGAGCTTATCCTCAACGGGACATGGAAGCTTTCCATCAGAATGGGGATTTCCAAGCTGACCATAAACAGTGCTTCCCATCGTAAAAACATGTCCCGAAGTTGTCAAGCCAATTGTCAGACTGTGACCACAGGCTAGCTTATGAAAATTGTAATCGATAAGTGAAGGCACACAAGTGGGCTTAAGTCGTGGTTCCTTATCACCATGACCAAGGCGATATTTGTCTCCATCACCCCAAGAAAACAATTTTCCAGATGATATGCTGGCACTAGACTGAGTTACAATAACCTCTACCACAGCAGCAGTATGCCACACTCCACATGCAACAGCAATCGTCTTCAAGCCCATCAATGATTCTACTTCCCTTGGAAGTGAAATACTCTCTGTTTCCGTGGCCTAAGACACCAAATGTTCCGTCACCAAACGTGAATAGCTGCCCAGCAGTAGTTATCAAGGCTGTATGCCAAGTGCCACAAGTAACATACGCAATTTGAAGACCCTCCAATGGTCCTGAAACCCTCTTAGGTATCCAGTGACTAACATCAGTACCATGACCAAGAAGCCCAACATTATGAGTGCCATCTCCCCAAGTATAAAGTTCACCAGCTACAGATATAGCACAAGTATGGAATTCGCCACAAGCAACAAAATCAGCATTGTAGGCTGCCAAACGTTCAACAAGACGAGGTTGGATGACATCTGTTTCAACTCCATGTCCAAGACGACCACCAGATTCTTCACCCCATGTAAAAACCTCTCCCTGTTTGGTTACTAAGGCAGCATGCTTGACACCACAGGCTACATGGAGAACATCCAAAACTATATTGGACTCTAAGGGTTTAGGTAAAAGGACATCAGTTCTTGCACTAAATTGACTGACAATACTACTAGTGGCACCTTTCGCTGAATTATCAGATATCACCTCACCCCATACATACACATCACCTAATGTATCATAATCATCTTGTGCAGAACCGTGGCTGGAAGTACTAGGAGCACTGGACACACTGACTCTGAAAACATCTGAAGATCCTTTCACTTGCATATTTGTTACATCTGATCTATCTGAAAAGACCAAATTCTCAAAAGATATAACAGAAGTTGTATTTAAGTTGTTTTCCGGAGAACTAATATCCAGTATGGTACTGATGGAGCTGTCACTTGCACTATTGGAGATCAAGTCCTTTGCATCCTGAAACAATTCAGATGGACCTATGATCAAGAATGATTAGAGATGGTGCACCTGACATGGAAGAGAAGTCCCAGGAGCAAGCAACTTGAATAGTATTTATATATAGCAAAATTACGTATATTAGATACTTCATGTTCAAACTCTACCTTGTCAAATTTTTAATACTTATGAGATATATTTGATCAAATTATGGGTAAGAAAATATATTGACTCAATTCTTAAAAGAAAATTCATATGAACTTTGAGGACCACAGAGATAGTATACCTACTCCAATCCACTTTGAAATTTCTGGTGATGTTGCTTACATAGTTAGAAATTTTTATGGTTATTATATTTTTTTTTCATCTTTATTTATCTCTCTCTTTGGGCCCACGCCTCATTTTGGTTTATTCCCCGCCCCTGATCGTATCCCCATCTATATTATGTGGTAAGGATGGCCCGTTTTAACTTTTAACGGCTTAGTAGCCACTTCGGAGTTGTGCCCCACGACCAATCCATTTTGGCAGAGAGGGGGAGGGGACTTGGATGGAGATGGTGTGACTGTTGTGTTCATACAGATACTTGGGACACTAATTCGGATGCCTCATTTTGTTGGTAAAGTGGATTTACAAATATTTTTGGTTATGTAAGCAGTAAACCCATTTCATATGCCACATTGCTCTTGGTAGTTGGTGGACTATCAATTTATGCTCATCTCTTCTTTCCTCATGTGAGTAGATGGATACATGAAGCCACAACATGTCTATAATTCCTACAACAGGAAAACCTTAATAGAAAATGTTGATGTTGGCAACATGAATCCTTTTCTTCCAGGGCACCCATTTAAGGAACATCCATCTCTAATATTAATGTCATCCTTTCCACAATTTCAGTCCAAGACCATTTAGGGGTACCCCTAGTTCTAGGAGCTCCTTAAACTAATATAATCTCACTCTTATGGTGAATATTTGGTCTCTGTTGCAAAAGTCAAACCCACCTCCGCAATATTATCTCATCTATCCTCAATAATACCGATCCGCTCACATTTACCCACAGATACACCAGACTTGCTTAGAATTTATTTCAATGCTTTGCCAATCATCCGTCTAAGAATTCTAATTTCAGTTGTGGTTATTTCTCAGACATGTTTCTGATATGCCCTGACATTCCCATCAAAAAAGCAAAGCTGATCTTATTGTCGTCTTATAGATGTTTATTTTAACTTTAAGGGGCAAGTCACAAAGCACTCTACTTCACCATCTTCCTTTAGTCATATCTTTTGCAGCTACAACACCTTTCTCAAAAGTTCCATGGTTTACGTAAGAGGTCTAATAAAACCAAATTAAGTGACAACAGTTTCGTGTGTTGGAAGAAACATTCCCTCTTAAGAGGTTTAATATATAGTGCTGGCACGTTCCTATCAGCTCGAGCTTTTGGGAACATTGGTTAACTAACATAATATCAAAGCAAATCTTCCTAGGTTCGAGTCCCCCTTCTACTGATTAAATGGTCTACATTATCTAACTTTCCACTGTGCGATCCTTCCTTAAAATGGGTTCAGCCCAAGTGCACGCTTTAGGTGTCATGAATGTGTTCCCAACAACTGAAGAAGAACAATCACAGACACAAAATTTAACATGGTTTGAAGATCTCATATGTCCACGGCCACACAAGTTATTTTATTATTTCGAATGAGTTACAATTACAAGAGATTGGACCCCTATTTATAATAAGATATTAGGATGACCACTAACTTCAGTATAATTACAGAATCACCCCTACTAATCCTACTTTTGTACGGACGGAACTCATCCTACTATTGTTGTAGGGACACGTATAATATACAGTAGGAAATATGATGAAACCTCCGCAATCTCTAACACTAGGCTCATTCACTGCAGGTACAGAGCAGGTTCTTGTAATTCTGCACTGCACGTGATGGGGGTGTTAAGAGGTTTAATATGTAGACCTGTTCCTATCAGCTCGAGCTTTAGGAAACATTTGTTAACTAATATTCCCAAGTCCCAACAAAATACAACCTTCGAAATGAGAAATTGGTTAGACTTAGGTTGACCAAGAGTCTACTTTCTACCTATATCCGCTTCAGATAAGTCAGGTGGTTCTCTATCTAACTCATGCTTCCTAAGGGTTACCGATCTTTGAAACACTTGTTCAGGCTTGACACTGTTCTTCCTAAACGAATGACTAATATTAAATTATAGTTTCCTACTCATAATTAATTCAAACACTCAGGTTGAAAGAATTTATAATAATATAACCGAATCTTTGAAATGAGCAATTCCTAGCCTAGGGTTGAGCAAAGGTTCACAAGAACCAGGCACCCATATCTGTTAAGGTCCCATTATAAGGTAATACTTCTCTTGACCTAAGGGTAGATGTCTGAACTTAAAACCCGCGGAAAACCATGAAAGCAACTGAAACCTAATTTGGATGTTTCTTTTTGAAACTTCAGAACTTGCTGAAACCTATTTTCAGTGGGCTGCAAAAATAATGGTCCTATGGCGAGACACTGGCGATATTAGACTCACAAATTTTACCTAAATTTGGATGAAACAGCACTATAAAACCTCTATGAAAAACTTACGGAATATTTACTTGTCTGTAAATAAGATAAATTGCCCTCCCGCATTCAATTGTGCAGCTACAAACAATAAAGTCATCCTATTGGAACTTGTAAAATTACATTCTTCTTTTTTTATTAGTGTTGATTCCTCAAAAGTTTCACAAGGTTCCAAGTTTCCAAAGACCTTTTGCAACCTAAATCTATGGTCCATTTAGTTTTATGACCTCATGAAACCAAGTTTTATTAGGTTGCATAGGGTTTTAACTTTTAAGATACAAAACAGAATGTCAAATACAATTTTACTATATCCTCATAAGATTATACCCAAGCTCAATAATAAACTCTCAAATTTACTGATGCATAATGCAGCATATTAATATGATAACCATATGTGGGCTGTTCTGGACTATAATAAATTAGATTATCAGTTCCATGAAAGACCACCCAACCTGTCCATCCTAGAAAAATCAATTTTAGTTCAAAATTATTGGGAGCTTCAAACCAAATAAAAACTGTATATACTATATACATAGTTACATCGTATTCACCATATAAATGTTATGTTGATAACAGGATAATCCCTGCTTCGAGGGTTATTACTTTGGGCTATCTTTCTATCACTTGCACGTTAAGGGTATAAAGATTCACTTTATTTTTTAAGGTAAATTATGAAGTGCCATCAGATTAGTTCCCCATGCAGGCAGACTTATGCACCCAAGAAGTTCTGGCATAGGCCACAAGACTTCTCTTCCTTTCTTTAAGCCCCAACTACTTCTAAAAGAACTTCAACCTAGAGACTGACCCTGGACTTACTCTGCTCTTATAACAACTCTAAAACTACACTTCATTAACACATGCAACAAGGTTGCACTACTGAAGTAGCAAGTATAACCATAGTACGCGGTGAAAACTAAATGGTTAGCTACGGCAGTGAATAAACAACATGCCTTCTAGGTCTTTCCAGATTATGCATCTACAGTAATCCTAAAATGCTCTGGTTGTCCACAGTGTTTGTGCTATAAAACTGCAAACTGTGACAGGAGTAGCCTACTAGCAGGCTTGACAAACTAAACCTGGAAGGAAAGAAAATTTATCAGGCTTGTCGTGCTCAGCACACAAGAAAGCCGTGCTTCCACTGTGACACATGAAAAAGAAGCAACTCGTATGATATCCTGTACAGACTGAATTCATAGTATTAAACATCTTAAAAGAAAACATTTATCAGTCCCTAAGCTTGAGCCTTCAAAGATAAAGGCACTGAGCACCGTTCCAAATTATTTAAAAGAGACGAGATGTGAAAACATAGGTAACAAAATAGGTAAAGGTGGGCCTAAGCTTGAAATGTGCAGCCTGGTGGAGTCTTTGCTTAGAAAGCCTTGCTTAAACCTGTTAAAAGAATACATTTATCATTAGAGATTTAATAAAGGGTTGATAGGAAATCACATGAGACACATAATTGTTAAGTCAAGTGGATCATTGATCCATTTTGGTTAAATCTCCCTAAATGTGACCTCAATTGGTCAAGATTATGACTATAGTCCACACTTCAAAAGGAGCAGCAGCAATATAGCTAACATCCAGATCAAATTATACCATCAGGACACCATACTTAAAATTATTACCAAACAGATTATTAGCTTTCACAAGAAACCAAATTCTTATTCAAACAAGACCTCTATAACAATATAGCACACTAAACTTTTTCAAATTTAGCAATCTGATAGGATATGTTCATGATTAAAATTACTTGAAAGCACAGCTTATGAAGAAAAGCAGTTGTAGTGAAGCCAAGGTGAATTATTACATCAAAAGAAAGCCCATCGTTCCATCCATCTATTTTTGAACGACCGCGCTGAAATGAAGAAATCAATTGCTTCAGGCCTGCAAACCACAGTTCTGCCTCAGCTGTATCCTTGCATATCTGGTAGACAAGTACATGAGAATAAAATTACAGCAAAAATCAAAAGGTAAGAATTAAAAGTCCACGACAACAGCTTATTCACCAGATCAAGCGACCGTTTCCCATTGTTGTATATAAGTGAAAAGGACAAGTAATCCTTCTCAGGGCGCAGATGGCGTTGGAAAACTGGCTGGAAAGTGAAAAAAATAATGAACATTAGTTTCGTTGAAAGTGGAAGTTTAATTGTGAACAGAATGGCTTCTTAATTTTATTACGGCTCTTGGCCAATATTTATAGGAAATACAAAGCATATAAAATGACATCATTAACCCTAACTAGAAATGGTAAACATAGAAAATAATAATTGCAGAAAACTAAGATAAATAATTTATTCTTCAACAAGTTTGGTGTCAAAGATTCAAGTGCCACATCTTCAAAAAAAAAACTATTTACAGACGGTGTGTCTAAAATAGTGACACAAGAATATAGATTTGAGTAGCTAGAATAACTCACAGTTCTTTGGCCAGGAATGATTTTTGAAACAGAAGCTAACTTCAAACTCTTCTCTCCACTACTAGATAGCCAAATTAACAATGATTCATCCTGTAAAGTAAGATAGCGTTCAAGTTGACTATAGGCCTTCAGACTAATCTTACAAAATATTACTTCAATGGAATGTGCTTTCAGCATAAATAAAAGAGGACAGGTATGATTCAATCCACAAGAATCTTGGAAAATCAGAGGCATCCATTCCGTAATTTAGAAAATAATTGCTGAGCTGGGTAACAAACTCACAATAGATAGTCTAAAAGGATAGAACTTTGGCTTCCCTTTGCGACCATATTTGAGCAACTGAGCACCTTTCTTCAGAGCAACAAGTGTCTTTAGAAACAGAAGTCAGAGGACATAAGTTAGAATACATATTTCAGCTAATGTTTCTTAAAAGAGAAAAAAAATACAGTGTGCATAAAAAACAAAAATCTGTTCCCTCAAGATTCCAGGTAAAACAAAGGTATAAAACAATTATGCGAAATAGTTTTCCTCGTAATGAGAAAATGTTCAATATAGAAAGAAAAAAGAAAAAACTAACATAACATTAGGTAAAAGCTACCAAATCAAAGATTGAATATTATGTGCTTGAACTGTAGAAGTTAAAACTAAAACGTACGAGCAAACACATGTTGCTATGCACAAAATCTAATCCTTAAAAAGGTTTTTCCAGGTACAAAGTACGAGGAGGTAGGTTTAACAAATACGCTTTTGGCTTAAGACCAGTTCATTTGTTTGTGTATATATACCTTTTTGTCTACCAGGGAAGAATCATACAAAGTCCTACAACAATCATACCTCGTAAGCTTCACTTTTGACAATTAAAGGATTTTATTACCTTTTGTATTAGTATCTTTGTTTTATTTTGTAAGATTTGGATCCTTCGGGTCTTCAGGTTGCCCGTTTTGGTTACCCGGTTACCAGGAATGGGAAAATTTTGGTTGAGGGATTTGGAATCTTGGATGGCGGTTCCTAGGGGGTGGGGGATCCTAACAATTGTGGTTTAAAGGGGGCATATAGCAATGTTCTTCTCTGCAATAGCCAGAGTGCAATTCATCTTGCAAAGAATTTCGTTCTCTCACACCAGGACAAAGCATATTCAGCTGAAGTATCACTTTATTCGTGGTTTGTTGGATGATAGAACATTGACATTATAGAAGGTTCATGAAACGGTTAATCCAGATGACATGTTGGCAAAGGTTGTTACTGTATAGAAATTGAGGTTGCGTCTCAATTGACCTCCATGGTTGATCGATGAGGAGGTCGCCGCACACAAGTTATTGAGTTACAAGAGGAGTAGAATTGTATAGTGTAGAAGTCGTCTGATAAATCTCTAAGTGAGAGATTGTTAGAGATTGTGGAGATTTGATAAGATTTTCTACTATACATCCAGACACAATTGTTACTAGAGAAAAAAATTTGTCAATTTTTTTTGTATATATGTCCATACATGAGTAGGATGAGTTCGGTGCGTACACCAATTAGTAGAGGTAGTTCGGTAAATATACTAAAGTCGGTGCTCTCCCCAATCCCTTGTTAGAAATAATTACATAGGGTTTCAATCTCTTGTAATTGCAACCCTCTCCAAATAATAAAATAACTTGTGTGTGGTCGTGGACGTAGGAGAAGACAGATCCCGAACCACGTTATATCTTGTATTTTTGTAATTGTTCTTCTTCATTGTCGGTACCACGTTCATTAAAAAAAATGGTGTATGTATATGTATTGTGTTTGGAATTGTATCATATTCATGCAACGTAGCTGACGTGTCCTTATCCGTGTACATGTCTGTATTTGTGCTATATAGTCAGTACCTCTTGTATCCTTTGAGAGTGTTCTTAATTCCTTTCTGAATAAAGGGGGGAGACAAAAGTGAGACGTTCTAGCTCAATTAGATAGAAGGGAGACACATGCAGGAGGGAGTGACTAATGGTCGACCACGAACACCATTATACATGGATATTTGATGATTGTACAGGTACGATGTTCAAGATGGCCTAATATACTAGTCTTAGAGTTACTTGGCTCTCATAACAAGGAAAATTATGTTGAAGGATGTGATGCATTGTGTAAGCATGGTTGCGGAAAGCAAGAATTCTATATAGGCTCCAATTTCTGACTTCGAGTAGTTGGGTGGCAGATAGCACAAAAAAGTGTTACTTGTTATAGTCATTAAATTTTACTTGCTCTTTTAGTTTGTTATTGGACATAAGCCAAGAAGGGCAATGTTGCATTATGTGGCTTACTGCTTGCATAAATCATATCTAAATACCTATTAGAATGTGAATGTTAGTCTCACACTAGAAGTCCAGATGGTAAGTGGAAAGTGGGTCTCATGCCCATGGTAAGTTCTACTCAAAAAGGAACAAAATTCAATAATAGGTTGTTATTGATTATCCCAAGAGTCCTTTGAGTTAGTGGAGAATAAAGCTGATAACAAAAGAGTGTAAAGACTAAAGAGAAGCCTGGGTTTCTTCATTCACCCCCCTCGTGAAGGTTGATTCCTCTCTTAGAAGTTGTTTGTGGTACTTCCAGTCATTCGGTAGCTTATGATAATCCTAGGATGGAACACTTGGATGAAGAATTTTCTTCCAAAAAAGATGTACACTGTTTTAACCAAAACCTTTGCAACTCTATTATATATTAGAGTCAAAATTGATGATCTAGCACTACCCTTGGTAGTAATCAGTACATATCAAAGCAACAATTATCATGTTCCTACTTGCAATTATATTTCATGATTGTAAGATTGAAGAGTATATCATGCACGGAATTAAAGCATGGTAGAGAGATGCCTTTGGAGTGTTGTTGTCCGTCGTAGAGTACCATAAGATTACTATAAGACTGCCCATGCTTTATGAATCAAATCTAAGTCGCTCAAGAAGCAACATGTCGAATGAAAAGATGGATGAGGAATGTGTTCACTGGAAATTAAATTATAGATGCCGTCGATCAAGGAGGATGAGATTGTTCTTAGTTTACTCATCAGAGACCAATAGACGAATCATTCAGGGGAAATGATCAACTCCAAAGCTAACAATGAGCTTTTAGTACGAGGCTTAGATGTTATAGAGTATGCCACAAAAAGTCCATACATGTGGAGATTTATAGTGTTATATATTTATACTATTCCAATACAAGTAACTAGCACCAAAGTTTCAGGCGATGGAGAGTTTGTTCTCGTCTTCGTCGTTGGCTTACTCCAAAACTCAGAAATTCCTCCCACCGCCAAAAAAGGACATTTACTTCTAAACCATCATTCTGACCTAGTGATGGCATCCAAACTCCAAAAAGAAGACATCTTTACTCCAAGGCGAGCAGGGCCGGCCCTAGGGCAACCCCAACAAGCCAGTGGGCTTGGGAACCCCCTATCCATAGGGCAACATTTTACCAAGCAACCGGCCCAAAAAGAAAAAAGAAAAATAGATGTTACTGCTGAATAGGGGGTGCGGCTAGCTGCTGTGCTGAAGAAAACAAATGTTCTCACCTCTTCTCTTCATTTCTGATCCCATTCCCCCTACTTCTCTTCTTCTTTTTCTCGCGCCGTAGAGTCCGACTCTCTGAGTCTAATCTGCAGACTGCCGTCCGCGCCGAGGCTTTCTTCACATAACATCTAGCCATCATCTAAGGTATTCCTCTTTCTCTCCTCTCCCTCTAATTTCTTGGCTGGCATATGCAGCTCTGCTTAACTGCTTTATGCTTATTTCTCCTTCTCCATATGCTTTGTTGAAAATCCCATATTTTTGGTTTCATGGGAACATTGGAAAGAAAGAAATGGACACCATTTTATTGGAAAGAAATGTATGTGGTATTGGCCTATTGGGATTTGGGAGTTTGGTTAATGATTATATACGTTGATGTTGTTGCTTGCGGCATCTGAACTGAACTTGAAGGGCGAGAAATTTTAATGAAACCTCAAAACATGGATTTTGATCCAAACATGAAATTTGATTGATTATATATGTTGGTGTTTTGTTCAAGACCCCATATTACACAGACTGATTATTTTGATCCGGACTAAACATGGATTGGAAATTTAATAAAACCTATAGATTTTGGATCTTGAATTTATTTGAACAATTAAACTCCAAATCTTAATTACATACCAAGCAATGGTTAATTGGTCGTTACTTGTTAGTATGATATAAATTTATGCTATATTTGATTTGTATTATTGTATAGGTACCATGACAAAAAATGAAGATGATAAAAATCGAGTGAGATTTCGGCAACAAAATTCCGGAGCTTATAATAGAAGGGTCAAACAACGTAAAGATACAAAATCACTAACGGACTCAATTTCCAAGTTATTTAATGCAAGAGCTCAAAATTAACTTAGAAGTCCAAATAATATCAAGTTTAGATGTTTTATGAATCAAGATTAAGTTACAGTCTCCGGCTTTGCTATGGTGTATGCATAATCGCAACATCATGTGATTTCTGATAATCAAATAAGGAGATTTGTACTTTCTGAGGTCCTTGTGACCAGATTTTTTTTTTTTTCCTAGATGCAAGTTTTCAAATTAAGCATATACCTCATCTAAGTTTTTTAAAATTCTCATGCTAATGCTAATATGCTCATTACACAGCTTCTTATGTCTTGCTGTTGGAACATGAAAAGATGACAAATGTTACATGCCATGATCGGGCTTCCTTTTGTTATTATTTTTTCAATAAGGATCAAGGGCAACCAAAATATTCTCCGGCTATGGCAACCCAACATCCGGGGCCGGCCCTGAAGGCGAGCATTCTAACCTAGCAGTGTCATCCAAACTCCAAAAGAGCAGACATTTTTACTCTAAGACGAGCATTCTAACATAATAATGGCATCCAAAATCCCAAAAAAAAAAAAAAAAAAAAAAAACAGACATCCTTACACTGAGACGAGCATTCTATCCCAACCTAGTAATTATACCAAACTGATCAAAACTAAATGTTCAAGAACAGAGCAAAGAAGGACAAGGAAGAGTCTAGAGGCGTTCTTCTGACCTTGTCAATGTCGCGATCGCCGAGATCTGCCATTCCATGCCGGCATCGACCCCCCTCGGTTCCCAGTCGTCATAGATGGCGGCAGATCTTTCCTCTGATTCTCATCAATCTTCCATTCCGAGCAAACCAAAAGCTCAGAACCAAACCCTAAAAAGAAATAGAGAGAGAAAGCAAACAAACACTCCTTTCCCTCTTTCTATATCTCTCTCTCTCTCTTCTTAATGTTAATGGAGGAGGAGAGAGAAAGTGGCGGTGCGGGGGGCGGTTATCGGACCGCTGGACGGAGGTGAGGGGACTCAGGCGGTCTGGTCACCGATCTCGAGGCGGAGGACGGGACCCGAGTAATGAAGCAGTCAAAGGAAGACTGGCAAGAAAGAGTAAAAGGAAGCAGAATTCTGATGCGGTGCGGGTGCGGTCACCGCGGTGAGAGTAAGCGGAGGACTCTTGTCTCGATGGAAAGAAAGACGTGGTTTTCTGGCGGAACACGTGGGTGGGCCGGGGGACTTCCCGTGGGCCCAAGAGACGATGGCGGCGCCCATGATGGCGGAGGCCCAAGGATCTCGGTTGTGGGGATTTAGTTTCTTGGATGCACAAGATTAATAAGTAGATAAAATCTAGGAACTTGAGTGATAATAATATCTTTCTGAACAACTAATTATTAGTTATATCCATAATATTATATATTTTTGTACTCTAAATTTTTTTTTTCTAGAAATATTCTGATTTTGGTATCACTCAAGGTTGTTCAATAATTTATCATAAATTATTGAATAAACACATTTGATAACTACATATTTAAAGGTGATATTAAGAGAAACAAGGAGTCTGATAAAACTTATTTTGTAGTATTATAATTATTATTGAATATGTAGAAATTATATGCATTATTAATTCCAGCATTATGAAATAATATTCCAAAGATTCATGTTAATATTGCATTGGTATAGCTACTACCACGTTTCCATGTTTTCTACATCTTGATTGACATTGGTCATGATTTGAAATCTTTTAATTATGATGGTGCAGTTTCACACAATCATGCACAAACCAATTATTTTCGTGTCTAGGCTTTTTGAAGACTAAGCTAATGTCTAAATCATCATGGTTGCAAGTTTACATGTGACTAAATCAACAAGTGTATGGAAAGATAGATAGGAATAGTAATTATAAACTTTATTTAGTTATAGGATCTCCTATGATATTTGATATTATAATTTAGATTTTTTTTATATTTGTTCAATGTTAAAGTTTAGGTCTTCATTTATATCAAAATTAGTGTAAATGGATACCTAAACTCTAACATTGGACAATATGAAAACTTAAACTCTAAGGACTCGTTTGGTTAGCGGAATGGTGGGGTTGGAAAAGAAAAGTTATTATCTTCCTATGTTTGGATGTCAAAAAAATTGATGAAAAAAGGAAAGTCATTCCCAATAAAATGAATATTAGGGGGGGGGGGGGGGGGGGGGGGGGGGGGGGGGGGGATCCATAGTTTTTTTGCATTTCTAAACACCGAAAAAAAAATCGATAGAATTTCTTTTTAAAAGGAAAAAAACACTAATAATTTGATTTACTTTCCTTTCCTTTCCATTCCAAGAACCGAAGGAGACCTAATATCAAATATTATAGGATATCATATAACTAAATAACCCTACTAACCAATTGGGGTGCCTTTTAATCTGGGTGACTAACGCAACAATGCAGATTGGAAGATACGCAAAGCGTAATTGGCTGCTGTCACGTCCCAAAACCAGAATACTGGAGAGCGGGGGCAGACATAGCCAGCTACGTATAACGGAATGGAATCCACGCCGCTATACGGTCACGGCTGTCTAGGTATGTGAGGGTTTCACTACAATCCATTAGTCTTTTAAGGTCATAAAATAGCCTATTGTCTCAATCTCAACCAACTAATAATAGTTACAAGATGTCAGACCACCAAATACACAATAGTAAGGCGTCCCATACATTACATATTCGGAATGATCATGAAGCAAGTCGCTACAAAATGTGAGGACTAGCAAGAGTTCAGTCATACATGATCAACCCCCGGGGCTTGTCAATCATGTTACAGCCCGTAGGCAGACAATAAGTAAAAGCTGCAATCGAGCTAACACTTGCTCGTCGGCTAAACGCCTCAAAAGAATAATTTACAATATTACAGTGGGTGAACAAAAAGAAATCCACTCGATGCCCTGGTTACGCCTGGTGACCACCATCGGGCTGGAAAGCAGGGAGATCCTTTGGTGCTGCTCCGGTATCTGGCCATACAAAACCAGCTGGGTCAGACCCCAGAAAGAGCAAGTGCCACAAAGGAGGCTTCACTTAGGAACTAAAACCAACAAATCATTAGCATTCAACATGTAAGAAAATAACAATAAGTAACACAGATTGAGGTTTGTGCTATACCAATGCACTGGCCCCAATCAGAAAAAAAATAGTTAAGTGAAGCATTATTTACATAAGATAACTGGAGAATCAAGTTAAATAAAATATAGCTGGGCAATATATGAAGAGAAGACGAAGGTACTATTCCGGAAGCCAGGTCACAATCCTTAAACCAAACAAGGACCGGGATTGTAACCCTTCATCTGAACAGAACTTAGTCTCTGATCATTTATTGCTAAAGGTGACAATCATTAAAGTGAAAAGGAGAGAGTTCAATGATAAAAGTGACAATGAAGGGTACAATACGCTAGAGTGACAATAGAGTACAATCATTATAGTAACAATCTGGAGTGACAATCATTCAATCATTCTCGTACAATCTTGCAATCAATCATTTCTAGACAATACTATACTAGACTAGACTCCATCCAAGCATTCAAGGCCAATCATTGCCTACGGCTTTCTACATTAACTAACTAGGGTTATCACAATCCTAGTTACTAGCAAGATGCAATGAGATGCTCCAAGTAGTCACAGGCCCTGCAGCTATCCAGGTTATCCAGGCAATCATTATAGTGACAATTTAGAGAGTTCAATCATTAGAGTGACAATAGAGTTCAATTATTTAAGTGACAATAGAGGATGCCCCACATAACAGTGGGCTGGAAATGTGCCCTACTCGTCGGCAGGCTACAAGTCCAAACATTTGCGGCCGGGATAACGGGATCGCCTGTAACTGGAAAACATCTCTTCATGACTAATGAATTAATCTAGTCATTAACCTTAGTCCATTTCAGTAGGTACACATGACCGTGGTACTCAGTAGTCCCCTCCTAGACATGATGTAAGACAGGACTGGATTATTTGTACAAGCACAATCGCCCACGGTGTCCAGGTTAATTATACAGGTCATGTCATGTCAAGTAGCCGTCGCAACAGCTTATCAGGATATATCATGTCAGGTTTATCATGTCAAGTTTACTTGTCAGGAGTGCGCCACGGTGGGCCAGTATCGTGTCATGTCAGGTTACTAGTCACAGCATGTCATGTACAATTGTCCTTTCAACCAAATCGTGCTTTATCAAGTTCAGGACAAAAGGCGTAAGGATATAAAATGAGCGTAAAAATATATAATAATAATAATAATAATAATAATAATAATAATAATAATAATAATAATAATAATAACAAGACTAGGCACAGGATGCCCATGCGGCTCAGGGGGATGAATTCATGCGGCTGAAGGGTTTCAGTCGTATGCGGCCAGAAGTAGTGCATGCGGCTCAGGAAGAACAGGTATATTCGGCTGGATCAATGCGGGTCAGAATCGAGCCCATGCGGCTCAGGTAGATTAGGCTCATGCGGCCAAGAGTGAACTCTTATGCGGCCAGAAAATAATTTCTCATACGGTCAGGATAGAGACTAGCTCATGCGGCTGGGGAACAATATGTGACAGGATCAACTCATGCGGCTGGGTAAGGACTAGTTCCCATGCGGCCAGGCAAAACAGGGTGCATGCGGCTCAGTCCAATGCGGCTGGAAAAGGGCGGGTCTTCATGCGGCTAGGATTCAATCAGGGGTTCATGCGGCTAAAGAACCAATCAAGTCCATGCAGCCCGAGTTAAGTCACATGCGGCTAAAATAATGGTCCTAAGTCATGCGGCTGGGATTGAAAGTTCATGCGGCCGAAGATTAAACCTTCATGCGACTGAGGAGTTAGTCCCTGCGCCATAGGCCATGCGACTAAACAGTGCAGCAAGGCTTATGCGGCTGGGAAGGAAACTTGCCGCATAAAGACTATGCGGCTAAGTTTATGCGGCTGTGAACAGTTCTTCTTCTCCATCCTTCCGAAGAGAAGAACTCTTCAAGCCATGGCTCCCAAGCTCCATGAACCTTTCATCCAGAGTCCAAATCCGAACTTTCATAGGTCAAGATGGGGTAGAACGAGATTCTCTATAACATGAAACCATCAGAACTTGATAATAACAAGATTAAATAGATCAAAACCCAAGAAATCCGAAAATAGTATAAACTTAGATCTACAAGAATCTAACCGTAGAAAGTAAAAATGCCAAGTACTAAAGTAAGTTAAAATGCTGTAAGGAAGAGAATAAAGCAATAAAATTGGAGTTCCTTCATGAAGCAAGTTGTACTTGCCTAGACCCCTCTCTCCCTCTAGTAGGTAAGGAAGTAAATGAGGAAGAAGAAGATGATTAATGAAGAGAGAGAAAGGAGAAGGGGTTAATAAATGGGGATAGTGGTGGTAGGTAGGGGGTTCTCCAAAGCAAAACCAAGCCAAGCCGAACCAAGAAAAAACCAAGCCTCACTAATCCAAAAATAAACCAATGAACAATTAAAACCAATTGAACTATCAATGTCAATAAAACCAAGCCAATACAAAATAAACCAAGATAACTAATCATGACTAAATAAAATATGGGTCCCAAAACACGTATACGTACACTGAATACGTATCACGAATTTGGGACATTACAGCTGCCTTTTGATCTAGGTTTAATTTAATTTAGTGTGCAATCATTAATTTAATTTAATTTAGTGTACAAGATGATTTTAATTTTATCAAGGGAATGAATGTTTTTGAACTCCACTATTGGGGATCAATGATATAGAGGTGGACCAGAAAATAGAAAGAGACAGTGGAAACCCTAAAATAATATGGAAACAACAATTTGGAAGAAACCAACATATCTTCTATTAGTAATTCACATTGATGAAATTTACAAAAAATATCTAGAAAAAATATTAAATCTAATAAAATCTAATATTTATCTTATCTCTAACTTGTTGTTCAAGTAATAAATCTTTTTTTGGGACCCCAACCAATCAACCACTTTACCGTTTGGCATCTATATTTTACACTCTCCTTCAAGTAGGACACGTTAACCAAAGGAAAACATGTACAACTTGAAAGTTAAAAAAATTACAAACCGACTTAGCTAGGTCTTCTGCGACTTAATAAAGGTTTGTGGTTGCTCCTATTGCATGGTGACAACAAATATTGTTTTTGAATATGTTGGATTATGACGACGAAAACTGTTGATGCTCCTCTCGATAAAATGGTTGTCATTGACAATGAGAAGCAGGGCCGGCCCTGGCCCAGGACGGCCAGGACGGCCGCCCAGGGTCCCATAAAATTTTGGGACCCAAAAAAATTAATTTAAATGTATATATATATTAGTAATCTTATATTGAAAATAGAACTAATATATAATATGTTCCTCCTTTATCATAAAATATTTGTGGTGTAGTGGTAGTTTGTTGGACTTGTACACAAGAGATCCTAGGTTCTAGCCTTGGCTGTATCATTTTTTAGTTTAATTTTTTTATATTATATATGGGCCCAATTTTAAAATTTTGCCTAGGGCCCCCATTAACTCAGGGCCGGCCCTGATGAGATGACTACTGCTACAATAATGATGATGGTTGTTGCTGACGATGATCGATGACTAATGGCTAGGTGTGTGGATGTTGCAGTGACTGATGACCGATAGCTCGTGAAGACTATTGGCTCATCCGCGATGGCCAGTGACTTATGGTTGCTCCCTATTAGGACTGCAAATGAGCCAAGCCGTTCGCGAGCTGCTCGGAGCTCGGCTCGATAAAAGCGCGTTTGAGCTCGGTTCGTTTAGTAAACAAGCTGAGCTCAATTTTCATTTTCGAGCTCATTTAATAAACGAGCCAAGCTCAAGCTTAGAAGTACTTGGCTCGTTTGAGCTCGCAAGCTGGTTCGTTTATGAGCTTGATAGCTGGCTCGTTTAGAAGCTCGTTTAGGAGCTCGTTTGTTGTTGAATTCAAATTTTATATATATTTGTATAATAATAAGGTTGTGTCTATTATATATTTATATATTCTTAATAATTGATATGAAGGAACTTTTTAAATTAAATTTTTATATATAAAGTGTTAATATTACAGCTACTTGAATTCAAGCCTAACTAGCTTGAAATCGAGCTCATTAAGCTTGAAATAAAGTTGAACAAGCTTGAAATTTAGCTTAACAAGCTTGATTTTGAGCTTATCGAGCTTGTTTATGAAGCTTGAATCAAGCTTCCTTATCAAGCTTGCTTATCAAACCAATCTCGAGCTCAAACCAAGTCAAGCTTAAGCTTAAAATAAACAAGCTCGAGCCAAACTCAAGCTCTAAAATAAAAAATTTATCAAGCTTGAGCTCGAGCTCGAGCTCTGTTAATTCTAGTCAAGCCAAGCTCAAGCTTACAAAAGCTTGGCTCGACTTGGCTCGTTTGCAGCCCTACTCCCTATATCCCCTTTTAAAGTCGTGTACAACTTGTAACTAACTTTTGTTTCCTTTTTTTTTCTTTGTAGTCTTAACTTGTAACTAAGTAGACTTAATTAGCTCTCGAAATGGAGCTTTGAAGGCGATGTTTGTGATTTTATATCTTATTGAGTTCTATAATTCTCTTCATTGAATCGATTTTGGATCCAATCTTGTTTGGATGTTCCAACTTTGTCATCAAGTTGGGGTTGTAGAAAAATATTTGTTGCTGTGACTAAGATTCTCCTCCTCATGGATGACACCTGGAGTTCTCAAGCCATTCCATGCGCGGTCGCCAGCTTCGGCCTCTCAAGTTGCAAGCCAAGAGCACTGTCCCATATTATGTGTACTAGTGGATAACCCATGCCATAATGGCACGGACACGAATTCGGCCTTCTCGACGTAAGCGTGCAGGCACCGGACCAGCGCCAGGGAGTTCCGGACAGAGACGCGGCCTCCGAACCCGGCCTTCACGACGTAGGCGTCCAGGCACCAGGCCAGCACCAGGGACCCGAACCCGGCGGAGGTGGACACGGTAAAGACCACGGTGGCGACGTTCGGGACGGCGTGGGGCCTCAAGGAGGCGAAGACGCGTAGGGCCGTCGCGGGGCGTCCGAGGGCGGCGAGGCCCGAGACGGCGGCGGTCCAAGAGACGACGTCCCTGTGCGGCATTCCGTCGAACACCCGCAGGGCGTGGTCAGCGGAGCCGCGTCGGGAGTAGGCGGTGAGCAGGACGGTCTGCACGAAGGGATCGGACCAAAATCCGAGGAGGAGGGCGTGTGCGTGGAGGGACCTGATGGCGGCGGCGGCGGTGGTGGTGTTGAGCAAGAAAGAGAAGGTGTGGGAGTCGGAAGGGACGCGACGGCGGAGCATTTGGGAGTAGATGGAGAGTGGGTCCGCGGAGATGGCGATGGCGGTGTTGAAGAAGAAGGGGTTGGGGTTGGTCATGGCGGAGAAGAGGGAGGCGACGAAGGAAGGGTTGGCGTTGACGGCATGATGGAGGATGCTGCTTGCGACGAAGGGGTTGCGAAAGAGGCCGACGACGACGGCGTGGGCGCGGATGGACCGGAGGCGGCGGAGGGAGGGACGGTGCAAGAGGAGCTGGAGGCGGGGGTGCCGTAGGAACAACCGGTTGCTCCGCATCCAACATGGGACCTCCACCTCTTATATAGAGAGAGGGAGAATTTAGTCCTTTCATCATCGTTGAACCAAAGCACATGGGTCGGACCAAAAACCCACTGTGCTTTATATTATAGACAAACTGAAGGCAAATTCCAATGCAGTTTAGTAACATCACTACAAAAATTTGTCAGATTAGCGACGTCTAAATACGTTGCTAATATCAGCGTAAATGTCGCTAAATCAATTTAGCAACGTTTAGGGCGACGTTTCAGGAACGACGAAAAAAACGTGTCGCTAAACGAGGAAAACGTCGCAAAACGTCGCTAGGGCGACGCCATTTCACGACGTTATTAACGTCGCTAATTAGCGACGTCATTTGCGACGTTTGTTCTTTGACGCTAATCAGTGACGTAAAAGGCAACGTTATCGCGTGGTCGCAGTTTAGTGACAGTTTTGCGGCGTTTTGGCGATGACGAGCTGACATCAGATTTGGTGCCACGTCAGCATTTAGCGACGCTTTTAGCGACATTTACTGACGTCGCAAAAATGTAGCGACGAATACTAACGTCGCTAAAAATGTCGCTAAATTAAAATAATAAAAAAAAGGTTCCAGAATGCAAATGATGCTGGAGCTGGAGCCTGAGCCAAAATACAGAATACAAAATACAAAATACAGAATCCAATCCCTGGGTTCGCCGACCCTCACGATAGAACACTCAACACCGGCACGCACAATACATTCCAGAATATACAAAAAATATAAAGAAAAAATACTATCTGCAACGAACAATGTCAATATATAATATCCTCAACAAACCAAATCAATATCCGCAAATATGTACAAACTCAGTATCCTCAACGAAAAAACTGAATATCCCCAAATACGTACAAAGTCAAAATACAAAATACAGAATCTAATCCCTGGGTTCGTCGAAAATACAAAAATAAAGATTGACACACAATTCTAATTCATATATGTTTTAAGTGTGAGAACGGATGGCTTAGAACACAACCCAAAATTCATTCTAGCATACATTAGTGTGAATCATCTATGTTCTGTATATATGGTGTAGTATACGTTCTTATCGAATCTAGTATCTAGTATCTGAAGAATGTAACAGAATCAAGATGAACTCACATAATGTAATACTAAAATATCATCTACTACTATATAAGATATAGTGATAGGTTGTCGTATCATCATTGCCGAGGGATGAGGGTCAGAGGACAGTCAACTTCATCTACGGCTACATAGTTACATGAGCTAGTCGTCGCGAAACGTCGCTATGACGTCGCTAATAGCGACTAATTTAGCGACGTTAGTATGAACGTCGCTAAATTCTAATTATATTCTCCCACCAATTTATTTCCCCCCATTTTACTCTCTCACTCTCTCTCCTCCCCCCCCTCCGGCGCTCTCACAGTACTAATTCATATCTATTTAAGTGTGAGAACGGATGGCTCAGAACACAACCCAAAATTCATTCTAGCATACATTAGTGTGGATCATTATGTTCTGTACATATGGTGTAGTATATGTTCTTATCGTATCTAGTATCTGAAGAATGTAACAGAATCAAGATGAACTCACATAATGTAATACTAAGACATCATCTACTACTATATAAGATATAGTGATAGGTTGTTGTATCATCATTGCTGAAGGATGAGGGTCGGAGGACAGTCAACTTTATATATCTACGGCTACATAGTTTCTGCCTCGCCAGTCGAATGGCTGCAGGGACTATGTCCTGATCACCATGTCGTACCGTAGATTAATGCAAATGGAGCTGGAGCCTGAGCCAAAATACAGAATACAAAATACAAAATCCAATCCCTGGTTTCGTCGACCCCTTCGGTGGAACACTCAACACTGGCACGCACAATACATTCCAGAATATACAAAAAATATAAAGAAAAAATTCTATCCGCAACGAACAATGTCAATATATAATATCCTCAACAAACCAACTCAATATTCGCAAATACGTACAAACTCAGTATCCTCAACGAAAAAACTGAAGGAAGGATCAGTGCTTTCTAGTTCTCTTCTATCCATCCATTCCTCCATTCTGATCAAGCCTCTTCCTTCTCCTCTAATCCACCATGGCTCTGAACCCATCTGCTCCTCCCTACTTCCCTTCTTCTTATATGACTCTCTCAGCCACATATGATATCCAGCTCAAGTGTAGAGGCGGGGGAGAAGAAGTGGGCAGGAATAGGAGGCCGGGAAAGCAGGACAGCCGGCGGCATGACCTGGAGGAAGTACATAGGTTTTCTTCAACATCTGTAGGAGAACTATAAGGATATATCTTTTCACAACATGTCACCTTGTCAAAGACCCTTAATGTAAATATCATGTTACCGTGGTGTCGGAAGACTAACATGTCATAATTTTCTAAGCCGTGTGCTTTGACATAATCCTTCCAACTCTTTTCTCCGATGTCAAAGCACACGGCTTAGAAAATTATAACATGTTAGTCTTCCGACACCGCGGTAACATGATATTCACATTAAGGGTCTTTGACAAGGTGACATGTTGTGAAAAGATATATCCTTATAGTTCTCCTACGGATGTTGAAGAAAACCTATGTACTTCCTCCAGGTCATGCCGCCGGCTGTGCTGCTTCTCCGGCCTCCTATTCCTGTCCACTTCTTCTCTCCCGCCTCTACACTTGAGCTGGATATCATATGTGGCTGAGAGAGTCATATAAAAAAAGGGAAGTAGGAAAGAGCAGATGGGTCCAGAGCCATGGTGGATTAGAGGAGAAGGAAGAGACTTGATCAGAACGGAGGAATGGATGGATGGAAGAGAACTAGAAAGCACTGATCCTTCCTGTTGTGAGAACTGTGAAGAGTGAGAAAGGAGAGGGGGGTCTTTGATTTTTGTGTTCATCATCATTAGAGGGAGCAACACTGGAAAAGTTGTGACGTTGATAGCATGAGAGAGGGAAAGGGGGAATGGAGGGAGGGAAGTGGCTGCATGCCTTTGGCTCACTCGAGCGATATTTATGCGTCAGATAAAATACAGAAAATTCAATTTTTCTCCAAGTGTGAGAACGGATGGCTCAGAACACAACCCAAAATTTATTCTAGCATACATTAGTGTGAATCATCTATGTTCTGTACATATGGTGTAGTATACGTTCTTATCGAATCTAGTATCTAGTATCTGAAGAATGTAACAGAATCAAGATGAACTCACATAATGTAATACTAAGACATCATCTACAACTATATAAGATATAGTGATAGGTTGTCGTATCATCATTGCCGAGGGATGAGGGTCGGAGGACAGTCAACTTTATCTATGGCTACATAGTTTCTGTCTCGCCAGTCGAATGGCTGCAGGGACTATGTCCTGATCGCCATGTCGTACCATAGTTTCTGCCTCGCCAGTCGAATGGCTGCAGGGACTATATGTTCCGATCACCATGTTACCAATTAACCAACCAACAAAACTATTTGTTACAAATATCGGTACTATCGGTGCGTTCGAATCGTAGTATCACATTTTCGGTGTCGGAAAACAAATAATTATTACTAAATTATCAGATTTTTTGGCACTATCGGTGCCCCTGACCAAGCCCCCCTACACCACCCCTAGCCCGAACCCTAACCCTCCCCTCCCTCCTGCTCCCCTCCCCCAGCCGCCCACACATACCCACCCCTAACCCGAACCCTACTCCTAGCTCCCCTCCCCCAGCCGCCCTCGTCCTCCCTGCCCCACCCCCCCAGCCACCCCCCACTCACCCCCGAACCACCCGCATCCCCCCTGCCCTTCCCCCCGAGCCACGCGTACCCCCCAACCACCAACAACCAAAATAGCCGAAGAGAGAGAGAGAGAGAGAGAAAGGGAAGGGAAGAGTACCACGTACCGGAGAGAGAGGAGAGTCGCCGGAGAGAGTGACAGTGCCGGATAGAGTGAGAGCACCAGAGGGGGAGAAGAAGAGAGAGTGAGAGCGCCGGAGGGGGGAGGAGAGTCGTCGGAGAGAGTGACAGCGCCGGAGAGAGTGAGAGCGCCGGAGGGGGGGAGGAGAGTTGCCGGAGAGAGTGACAGCGCCGGAGAGAGTAAGAGCGCCGAATGGGAAATGAACCCTAACCTGAACCCTAACCCTAGCTCCCCTCCCCCAGCCGCCCTCGTCCCCCCTGCCCCACCCCCCAGCCACCCCCACTCACCCTCAACCACCCGCATCCCCCCTGCACATCCCTCCGAGCCACCCGTACCCCCCCAAACCACCAACAACCAAAACAGACAGAGAGAGAGAGAGAGAGGGAGGGGGAGAGTCACATACCGGAGAGGGAGAAGATTCGCCGGAGAGAGTGGGAGTCACCGTCGGAGAGAGTGAGAGCGCCGAAGGGGGGAAGGAGAGAGAGTGAGAGAGGAAAATGGGGAGAAATGAAACGTTGGGGCGGGAATATAATTAGAATTTAGCGACGCTTACACTACCGTCACTAAATTCGTCGCTATTTGCGACGTCCCAGCGACGTTTCGCGACGACTGGGTCATGTGATTAATATACGTCGTTGTTACGTCGCTTAGATCGTCGCTAGTAGCGACTATTAGCGACGTTTATATAAAACGTCGCTAATGTACAGAATTTAGCGACGTTAATCGAACGTCGCTAAATATATGTCGCCAATTGAGCAGATTTTAGTAGTGCATGAACAAGTCTGGAGGCCATGGATTTCATTTCTCGCTGCAACTTTTCCTTAACCTGATCGAGCATCCAGATTGGTCCTAGAGTTTACAAAGGCCCCCAACAGAAAGAATTTACTGGAAGCCAACCTTTTTCACCTCTTCTCCATCATAGTATCACCTCTTGATTTATCATATAGTTGATATATCCACCATTCCACATATGGAATCTTTTGACGGTAACAAAAAGGTGATGCAATAAAGATAATTATATTCATGTTCTCAATATCTTCTCAATACTTGTCATATTTGTCTCTCATTTTATCTGTCTCAAAGTCGTCATTACTCTTAGCATTCTTCAAGAAAAATTCAATAGATTGATTCTCCTCAAAGAATTTGTTCAAGAGAAATGTTTTTAATGCCTTGGCATACTTTAATTGAACTAGTTCCAAAAAAAAAACGTCAAACTTGGTGAAAACCCAAAATTTTCAATACCCTTTTAAATGCATTTTGGATACTAAAATCAATTGAATTTGGCCCAAAAAGATTTTTCAATACGAAAATATTTGGGTCATCCTTACTGATTTATTTTTCATTTTTGGGGGCCTTCTACATTTTTGGGTCACTAGGCCCATGCCTAGGTGGCTTAGGCTTGGAGCTGGCTCGACTGTCAACCTGTCACCTCCATAGGAGAGACCATGTAGGACATGTAGCCATCCCCCTCCAAAAAAAAACATTTTTTATTATATATTTTTTACCTCAGTCTGCATCTAGCTCACCCTACTGCCCTAGTCCATTCTTGTCCACCCGAACTCAAATTTTGGTTTCGCACTTGGTTAGCTCAGATCTGGCAAACATAAATGTTCACCTATAGAATAGTATTGCATTGTATCCATTGGAAGAAGAGAACGATAATCTCCCGTCTACTAAGCTAGGACTCTTCTTCTTCTTCTTTCATATTCTTCTACATCTTGTAACAGTAACTTCAACGAGTGAAGATGTATTCAAAGAGAATGTCGGCTTGATCTCTTCTCCTTCAATGATCATAAATCACATGACTCTAATACTATGTTGGGTATCATGATACAGAAGTGGTATAGATTGAAATGAAATAAATCGTGAAAATCCTAAAATAATTTTGTAAAAAAAAAAACCATATCTTCTTAGTCACATATGTTTATATTAGATATTGAGCTCTAACTACCCGGGGTGACCATTCGGTTTGTTCAGTTTAAACCGAACCGAAATAGTCAAACCTAATAAACAAAAATTATAAAAATTCAAACCGAAACCGAATCGAATTAATAAGCCAAAACCGAAATCGAACCGAATCGAATAACCATTTCGGTTTGTTTGGTTGGACAATTTATATTATTTAATAGGTCGGGCCAAAATTGAAATTGTGGTTAAATTGTATTAGAAATTATAATTTTTATACACACATTTGTTAAATTTAAAAAATGAGCACAAAGTTGGACTAGTTGTTAAACTATGAAAGTTGTGTTTCAAAACACATACACATTTTTTATCACAAAATATACATAAAATTGAGGATATTTACATAATTGTATAAGTCTTATTCGATTTAGGATCGAAACCCAAAATCTAAAACCGAATAAGTAACTTTAGTATTTTCAAAACCGAAACCGAATCGATTTTTTCTAAAATTGAATCCAATCTCTTATTCGGTTCGGTTCGATTTTCGGTCCAAAATCGAATAATGCTCACCCCTATTAACTATGGGTCTGGAAATCAAATCCAGCCTGAATTCGTTACAGTATTGGGTTAAACCAGATTGAATCGACTTCTTTTACCAAACTTGAACCAACCCAACTCGAATTTGACTTTGTCATCCAGCCCATTCACTACCAGAATCTATCAGATTAGCGATATTTGTAAACGTCGCTAATGCTGACCAAAACGTCGCTAATTTAAGTTAGCGACATTTCTAGCGTCGTTTTGGAAACGACGAAAAAAAGCGTGTCGCTAATCGGTAAAACGTCGCAAAACGTCGCTACGGCGACGTTACAATCGTCGCTAAGTAACGACGTTATTTGCGACGTTCGTTTGTCGCCATTTAACGACATTTTAGCGACGTTTTGGCAACGATGTGGTGAGAAAAGATTCTTTGCCACGT
The DNA here is from genome assembly GCA_029216955.1 of Iris pallida. Lineage (NCBI taxonomy): Eukaryota > Viridiplantae > Streptophyta > Magnoliopsida > Asparagales > Iridaceae > Iris > Iris pallida. The sequence goes on from JANAVB010013596.1 coordinate 1,354,942, forward strand.
CAGCAATTTAGCGACGTTATTAGCGATGTTCATAAACATCACTACGTAATAGCGACACTAAGAACGTCGCTAAGAACGTCGCTAAATTAAAAAAATACAGAATCCAGAATGCAAATGGAGCTGGAGCTGGAGATACAATCCAGAGATTGACACAGTACTAATTCATATATGTTTTGTAATTCCAAAAAGGAAACAAACTAGTAGATAGTCCAATACAAAATATATCCATAAAGCAAGTACAGCTGGTAATAAGTACTAATAGTCCAACAAAAAATATATCCAAAAAACTATACTACACTAATGATGACTACGCAGCTCACGCAAACGCTCAGTGATACGATCACGCAACCACTTCGAAAAAGTGGGATCGACGGTGCCAGGAGAGATGCAGTCCACTGCAGGTGCTGGATGAATAAAACTCTCAGTCTCACTAGCTACCGGTACCACTTCCTCCTTAACAGTAGGAGGAGCCACCTCAGCATTCAGTGTTTCCCTCAAACGACGTGCCACTGCTCGGGTCATGGGTGCCATCTGGTAAGATCGATATCACAAAGAATATAATTATAACATAAGCAAGCTAACTAAAGGAACCATCATTTCGTTTGAGTACATTTTCGAAAGCAGATAAAAATATTATATTCGATTTTTTGCCAAGTGTGAGAACGGATAGCTCAGAACACAATCCAAAATTTATTCTAGCATACATTAGTGTGAATCATCTATGTTATGTACATATGATGTAGTATATGTTCTTATCGAATCTAGTATCTGAAGGATATAACAGAATCAAGATGAACCCACATAATGTAGTACTAAGACATCATCTACTACTAAAAAAATAGTGATAGGTTGTCGTATCATCGTTGTCGAGGAATGGAAGTCGGAGGACAGTCAACTTTATCTACGGCTACAATTACTGCCTCGCCAGTCGAATGGCTGCAGGGACTATGTCCTGATCACCATGTCGTACCGTAGATTAATACAAATTCCTTATAGAAGTTGAACTAAAAATTAAGGCCAATGGCTAACCACATCAGTTTTGATTATGAGGATCTCATTTTGTAGAATAGTAAGACTCATAGGTTTTAAATTATAAAATGTAGGAGATTCATAACTCTCCACATATGTTCAAGACAGAACATTCATTTCCATAGAAACTTTCATAGATAGTATAATATATTCCAATTGTCAAAGATTCTGCAAAGCCAGTGTAACACCCAGTTTTCCAGAAGAGGATAATTTTGAAATTTTGTAATTATAATTATTATTAATGATATTTATTTCATATTATGATTTTTAGTGATTTTTAATTATTTTTAAACTATTTAAATTTATGACTTATGATTTTTGGTATTTTGCTAGTGAACAGTAGAGACTGTCTACCCTAGAGCCTAGCCATGTGATTAGGGTATTTTTGAAATTTTAGGGTTATTTGAATTTATTATAATTTATTTGAATTTATGGGAATTTTTAGAATTTATTTTGGAATTGTTTGAATGAGGGTTGACTAGGTTGACTTTGACTAGCAATGACCATGGTAGACCAACCTAGGAGCTAACCCTAGTTGAGTTTGGACTTGGTTAGGTTATGTAACCCTAGTTAGACTAGAGTTAACCTATGGTTTAGTCATTTAAACCCAAGTTAGAATAGAAGGCATTTAGACACAAGTCATGACTTGTGATTTGAACCATTGATTAATGACTAAGCCCAATCCTTTAGCCCTAACCTAACCCTAATACATTAGTGGCCAGCCAACACTAGCCTTGGGAATCCCCCCTATAAATAATCTCCTCCATTAGGGCTAGCCTCCTTAGAATTTCTCAAGTTTTGGAAGAGGTGAGCCTCCATCTTCAAAAATCCCTAGAAATTCTATTTTAGCTCTATTTTCCCTCAAACAAATTGCAATGGGTTTTAGATGAGGTGTTCTTGCTATTGTTATTTATTTTTCTCAGATTCTTACCAATTTGGAGAAGTTTGCTAGCAAGAGGAAACCCCCCATTTGAGGCTTTTCTTGCATTTTGACACCAATAGGTAAATTAATGTAAACTCCATTAAATTTCTAGTTTCTTTGCATATTTGGAAAGCCCTAGGTCTACCCTAACTGTAGGTATGCATAGACCTAGGTTTTGTGTCCATTTCGTGTCCTAAATGGACACGTATCAGCCTATAGACCTAGGTGTTTGATGAAATGTCCCAAAGGACATTTCGACCTAATTTTAGGATTCTATTTGAATAGGAAATTAGGCTTTACTCTCGCTTACGTGTTTTTTGTGTTCTGAGCATGTATTAGTATCGGGTTGAGTCCCCACAGACACACGGACACGTGGTCGCGTGTGCGGGGGCAGGAAGCATGCCCTGTTGCTCGGGTGGCATTGCTCTGAGCACACGCCATTTTGGCTCACGAATTTTGACACACGTATCATGTCCATGACTGACACGAGGCTCCCAAAGTTTTGTGGGTCCTCGTGTCGTGTCGGACACGGAATCGTGTGTGCATTGGTCGTGCACTGTGCGTGTACGTTCCTGTTATTCTTCCGGTGATTTATTCCTAGTTTAAATGGTTTAAATTGTGATTTAAATGCTAGATTTGATTCCTAGACATGTTGTTAATCTATGTTAGTTGATATTTACATTTGAGAATAGGATATTGGACATGGGGTTCGATTTAAATTGGTTTGATGAAAACTCAGGAATTTGGTTTCATGTTCTTCTTTGAACTGATTCCTTTTGATGAGTTATAATGATCCCCACATATTTTAGTTTGTGTTTACTGCAGGATTGCTTAATTAGAATAGGCTATATGTTTGAGTATAAGAAATTGGGCTGTATGTTGGTCTTCGAATGCAGGACTGGGAACTGATTTCCCTTCCTATTTTTTCCTGAGATGTATTCTCAGTTTCCTTGTTCACTGATTTCATTCCCTGTCACACACAATTTTCACACTAATTTCCACACACAAACTTGTGCACTTCACACATTGTATTAGGTTGGTTTCGAATTTGGGCAATGACAGGTTAACTGATACTATGTTGATACACAGTGTTCTTTTCAAATTCTGAATTGTTAGTTCCCATCTTTAATTCCAGTTCTTACAGATGTTTCAACTGTGAATCACTCTCACAGGTTTGTTAATCCATATTAGTACAATATTGCATTCGAATATGGGCTTTTGAGTTGGGAATGGAATTTGAGCATTTGTGTTGGATTCGAATGGATAGGATTGATTGCCTATTTAAACTGAGAAGTGATTTCAAATCCTGAAAACCAGACTTTGTTTCCCTTCCATTCTTTAACTGAGAATAGTTCTTAATAACTGAGATGTATTCCTATTTTTTTTCCAGGTTCGCACAGTGTATTAACTCCACTAATTTGTATTCACATTGCCTATTCACTACACTATACTAAATTCCTATATACCTGAGCTCTTCTATAAATCTGAGATATCCTTTTCACTGTTTTCCTACACATGTAACACTCTCTTCACTCATGTCTTCCCCTCACAAATAACACCACACACCACCTCTTCATGCTCACTGTCACGCACAGGACACTAAGAACACACACACATATGCACTGCACTGTTGACTGATTTGTAAATGTATCAATTTCCTTTCCCTTTTCGAATGGATATTGAAATGATTTACTGTAACTGAATTGGGTCCCTTTCCTTCTTTCATGTAAACTGGATTGAAGGTTATTCCTTCTTAATATACTGTATTGCCTTTTAACTGAGATTTGAGTGAATGCCTATTTCATGTTAGACTGTCTATGCGATTTCTGAACTGTCAATGCCTGGGTTTTGTTTTTGAACTGGAAATGAATGTTTGGTCTGAACTGAGATTGTTCTTCTATTTTACTGAGATAGATGAATGTTAATTCATGTTTTACTGTCAATATTGAATTCCTTGTACTGTCAATACTGGAATAGGATAATACTCACTGATTTCACATAGATGCTTCCCTGTTTCCTGTCAGATTTTCCTAAAACCTGTAAATGTATTTGATTCCCTTTACATCTTGTTTTTCCTGCTACACATATGCATTGGTTCACTGATTTCCAGCTTGGTATACTCACTGTTTTCACTGATTCCTGTACTCACACACCATCTAATGTTAGCTCACACTAATGTAAATCCCTATGGCTGAACTGGACTGTTCCCTATGTTCACTGTTCTGCATTATGTAATTCCTATATCACTGTTTTCTAAATGCACACAAGAACACTATAGTCTTCACTGATATTCCTTCATGCCAAATGATTTCCATTTCATTGCACTGTCTTCATTTCACAGGATGTATCTCTCACATGCCATGTCTCTCACTAACACACACACACACCCAAGTGTCTATGCCTAACACACAAGTTATCATACCCTCTTGACACTCTCACTAGCACACACATACACATGTTTCCTCACCCTCTTGACACACACTCTTGTAATCTCATGCCTAACACACACAAGTGCTTCACACACACACACACATGCCACTGTTTCCTGTTTCCAGGAATTCTCACACTTGCTCCACACACACATTGAACCCTCTAGCCTTCACTAACACACACACACACATGTACACCAGATTCCCTTCCTATCCCAATATATATATGTACATGTATATAATTGTCTAATGTATATATAGATAATATGTGTATGTATGTTTAGGTGTACTTCTATTTTAGATTGTATAAATATATATGTGAGATGCAATATATGTATTCCTATATTAGATTATATAGTTATATCTATGTGTGTATTAAATATAGACATATTGTCATGTGTGTAATGTTATGGTTTGGTTGGTTCATTAGGCATGGTATTGCCTAATTAGCCTATGGCCTAGTCACTTAGCATATGGCCTATCTGTGTGCCAGTTTAGGGCCTAGATTAGACTTGTGTAGTCTTGTTAGACTTAGAATGGACTAGTTAGACTAGTATAGACTATTTGACTTAGTTTGACCATATTTGACCTAGTTTGACTTCTAGGGTTGACCAGAGTTGACCAAGAGTTGACTTTGGCCTAGATTGACCTAGAATCATGTAGAATGCATAGTAGGACTTCATTATATTATTTTAGACTTGTTGTGACCTGTGTTGTTCTGATTAGGAGCCAGACACCTCTCCTCGGACAGTACATTTCATCCGGACACTCAGATACAGGCGAGTACATTCTATGATCATTTCATATCCTGCTTAAAATTATTTCCTGCATTAAATTACTTTACTTGATACTGTCACGTTGGTCACACGGATTAATACTATATGGATCCCTTCTTGAGATGTTATCCCTTCAGGGAGCATCGGGGTACTCTATGTTCTGTGCGTTTTACTTACATGGCGTATCACTATGCTTCTTTGGTTCTTTGATCACTTGTGATATATACCCATATGATCACAGAGCCTTCTTTGAATCCTTATCCCATTTATGGGACTACTACGTACCATCCTTCGGGGGCTTATCATCCTTTGGGGGCTTATCACCCTTCAGGGGCTTATCACCCTTTGGGGGCTTACCACCCTTCGAGGGCTGTTACATAGAATCATAACATAACCTGGTTGGATCCTTGGGTATTAATTGGGGGTACGGAAGAGTATAAATAGCCATGTGAACAATTCCAAAGTAGAATAGCCATGTACGCCTCTTTAGTATAGCCATGTACAAATCAAGCCGTTCACATGTCGACTTTGTACTCTAGATCACTAGTCACTGGTAGCTCTTTACTTATAGTAGATATTTCTATTACAGTTCTCTCTCTCTGTTTACATACTGCATTTCTTCAGTATCTATATCTTACTTTATTGCATGATTATATTTTCTAACCCGCTATAAACTGTTGAGATGTATTGTGCTCGCTCCTGTCCTGACTGGACCTGTTAAAAATATTACAGAGGACGAGGAGGAGGCCTGTGCGGATACCTTTTGCAGGACAGCTCTAGCTGACGACTTTACCCTACTGCCTAGACTAGCTTAGTTAGGCTTTACCTTACTTATGTTGTCTTGAGACTAGTAGTTAGACTTTATTTCTGTCTTTGAGATTTGGGGTTGTGTATATTCTTTCATATTCAGTAGCTGAGATATGTACTCTGGATATTTGCTGGGATATTATCTTAGACTATTCTATCTTCTGTATTTCCTTGAGTTCTATATCATATCGTGCTTTCTTCTTCCTTAGTTGTGATTGAGTTCATTTACTGCTATGTCACCCCCATTCAGGGAGTATAAACTGCTTAGTATTATATTGCTACATGTATGTTGACCTAGGACAGCGTTCTACCGCCGACACTGCGGCGTAGGCTGGGCGTTGTTACGTTCTCGTACCCTCACAGTGGGTGCGGGTCGTGACAGCCAGTCAGAATCACAACATATAGGTATGGGAAAAGGAATCATACTATTCCTATGAGTATCGGCGATATCGGTAGTATCGGTGGTTTCAGATCGAAGTATAGTATTTTTTGGTATTGGAAAACAAATAATTATTAATAAATGATTTACATTTAAAAACATATATTTTATACGTAATAGTATTTTTGAAATTAAATGAAATAGTAGTCATTATTACCCGATTGGTTTACATATAATAGAATGATTTTTCTTTTCTAACATGATTTTACAACCTTAGTACGCTCTAAACCCTTGTGATTTGTCTTTTTAGTTTAATTTTCTTTGTCGAATTAATCGGAAAAAAGATCCCCAACGTCGGTATTGGTCAGTATCGGGTATCGGTCGTTATCGGATCGGGACAAGCCAAACTGATACAATACTATAAAGGTATAATATATCATATAAGGTCCATCTTTCTAATACTGATACAATACTATAAAGGTATAATATATCATATGACTAATATAAAGTATTGTTCTTCAACGATATATTTTACATGCTTAATTGCCAAGTGTGGGGACGGATGGCTCAGAACACACCATGTATAAATTTATCCCGTACACCGCACATATCATCAGGATGACGATTGTACATCCACAAACGGTTCTGCAGATAGTAATTCATATCCATTTTAAGATAATTCTGCAAAGATTGACACTCAATGTATAATTCATATATGTTTTATAATTCCAGAAAAGAAACAAGTGTGAGAACGGATGGCTCAGAACACATTTTCGAAAGCAGGTAAAAAGGTTATATTCGATTTTTTCGAAAGTAGATAAAAAGGTTATATTCAATTTTTTGACAAGTGTGAGAACGGATGGCTCAGAACACAACCAAAATTCATTCTAGCATACATTAGTGTGAATCATCTATGTTCTGTACATATGGTGTAGTATATGTTCTTATCGTATCTAGTATCTGAAGAATGTAACAGAATCAAGATGAAGTCACATAATATAATACTAAGACATCTACTATAATAACAGAATCAAGATAGGTTACCGTTTCATCATTGTCGAGGGATGGAGGTTAATTGGAGGAAGTTACTGCAGAAGGTGAAGACCGACATGAACTGACGCACGAAAATGAGGGGCGTGATCATGCCAGCTAATACGATATAGGATAAGTTCCCAATTTAATGGACTTAACCCTGGACGTACTCCGCTATAAAGGGGTAATTAAGAGTAACTGATCATCTACATCTCAATCTACAGTAATAAAATGAATACCAAGAATGAACATAATATACTAAAGTTAGCCACCCAGTAATATACATGTTCAAACAAAAGGAATAAGCTTGGTAATAATAGGCTACATAGCAGTATGAAGCAAATATAGGTGAGGATATAAGCTGGAAAGAATACATAGAATATGCCAGAACACAATATAAATATATACCTAAGACCTCGGTGCATCATGCATCACCAGCCAGCTACTATGTACTAACCGTTCAACGAATACCTGGAGAGATCACCAGGTCCTCAGAGGGACGTAACAAGATACAGAGATACATGCCATAATGTGAACTAAATATAAATGGGCAACCTGAATCATAACCTGGCCCAATATCCAGTCATCGATCAATAAACCATACCTCTGACCAATCCTGATCAGTGGGAGGCATACCAGTCCATGATGGGACACTGTTCCATAGTACGGTCCGACATGGGTATACGAACTAACCAGTCTATGTGAATGCATGTTGAAGACAACTTTGGAACGTATGGGTAGGTGAATAATAATTTCGTCGAAGCACAGGCCGACATCGGATCACGAGCCGAAGGATTTGTATCGGAACACGGGCCGAGCGTCGGATCACGAGCCGAGTAGCTCAATACTAGCGTACCTCCCGATCGAACCTAGCGCGCAGCTAGTGGCCATTGCCGGATATACCCACTAGTAAGGGCCCATGCCCATAATCGGGCCACCCCTGAGGCTAACATAAAATAATGTAACTGTCCGTTTCATACGCCTGCTGGTTGTCTTCTCCATCCCAGGAAATGTACAAGTCGTATCCACGACTCAGACAATCCATATCTCAATGCAAGTCTCTAATCTAGACACCATCTAACTCTATATGTACCGACACACGAACCGCTCGCACCGATGATCAGTCGGATACGAAAGTTCGTGCCAACACAATGACTCTCACTCAAGGTACCGTGTAATATCTCGTGTCAATCATGAAGTTATCCAGGATAACTTCACCATGTCGGGTATGTCTACTAACTCTAAGTCACACACACACACGCCCATAACATCGATGCCATCATCGGTAACACCCAAGTCATCCTTGGATACACACTACCAGTGTCATCAACTAATAGTACAAGGATAGATATGTGTAATGTAAACAGTACAAGTATGGCAGGGTATCTTGCCTGGGGTGAAGCAGTGAGCCGATGATATCCTGCAGACAAAACGTCAAGTCCAAGAAAGGTAGCAACATAGGGGTCTCCACGAACGTCGCCGGATACTGAAATAAACATCACCAATGTCATATCCCTATTTTGATAATAGGTATATGATCGTATATGGGTTATTTTCAAATTTTGTATTTGTTTAAAATTTTATTTATTTTTTCGGACTTGTGCTGGCCTTACTTGTTTAGGCCTGACATTTGATTATTGTTCCCATTGAATTGTTATCAATATTATTTTATTATTATTATTGGAGTTAATATGGTTAGATTTTATTAAATTGTTTCTATTTATTATTAATGTCATCATCATTATTATTATTATTATTATTGCTATTTATTATTATTACTAATCCCTATATCTACCCTCCCAAAAGAAAACCCTAACCCTAACCTAACTCTCACTCTCCTCTCAGCTCACAGCCGCCCCCTTTCCCCAAATTTCCTTTCCTCTCTCTCTTTCCCACTCTTTCGCTCAACTCTCTCTCTCTCTCCCGATCACCCCTCTTCTCCCGGCCTCTTCCCGACCTCCGGCCGCCCGGAGCGCCACCACCACCATAATTGCCGCCATTTCCTTCACTGCTCCCACCATCGTAGCTGCCACCGCCATCGGCCACAGCCACCGCCACCACTAATTCTACAGCTACCGCCGCCACTGCCTCCACTGCTCCCACCACCACTTCTGACCACCACTACTCCCTTTCTCCTCCGGCCACCCTCCAGCGCGGCCCTCCCTCCTCTGCGACTACCGCACCACCATCTCCTCCCTACTTCTTCTCCAGCAGCTCGTGCCGCCCCGACTTGGCTGTGCTGTCGCTGCTGTCGTTCGTCCCCTCTGCTAGGGCCCGACCGACGCCGGTGATCCTCTCCTCCGGCCTCCCCTCTCTCTCTGTCTCCTCCTCCGCCCGGAGCCGCCGTGACCTGGCCGAGCCCCGAGCTCCTCCGCTTCCCCCTTTTTTTCCTTTTATGGCGACCATCGTCACCGCCGAGCCACGCTGGCCGCGCCAGCCTCGAGTGGCGGGTCGTCCTTGGGCCCCTCGCTGCTCGGGCAGTGTGCAGCTGTCACGCCCCGCTCCCGTAGGAGCGATCGTTCTCGCTAAGGCGTGATGCCGCACGGGCCTAGGTTGCGCCCGTGCAAGGCCAAGTCCAGAAACGGCCGATTTGAGCTAGGCCACAGAGTCGCACAGAGTGTCCCCATTTACAGCAGAAAGTAAATGAACACAAGTAGAAGCGAATTCAAACACTTTTATTGATATTCAAGAAGTTAACAAGCGGCGCTAGGCCGATATTACAAATCGCTCAAGCTCTCTCTCTGAAACATAAAAGGCATGCCAAGTGGCTTACAAGATGGAATGATACATGGCGATGTTTCGATACATTATGTCCTGTATATGGTGCTTCAGCTTCTTGCAATGTCCCAAGGTCCCGGAGTTGGCTCCGTGCCTTAACACGTTCGATGGAAGCTCCGCACCCGCCGACGTTTTCTGCTTCCTGCAAGCAAACTGTGGGGTTATCAGTACATTGTTATGCACTGATGGGGAGGCTAGCTCGCCCACAATGCTATCATTACCAAACACGTTCCATTTACTTTTGTGTATCTCTATCATTCATTGTCTTTCTAATCTTGCCTTAGGGTCAATTTCATGGCACATATCATGACCTATCTCGTGTTGCTGAATTCAAGTATCGCATGGAAATACATGCACGACTTACCCATACTTACCGTCCGGCCTTCCCTGTCCAAAGTAAACCAAGTTAGTCAACAATTCACATATTTCAACTTAACATAATTCATGTAAACATTCAATGTTACGGGCGTATCCATGTCTCAGGTTCTAGCGTGTCATAGGCGTATTCTCTAACTCATTGTACGAAGTATTCATTATCATTTGGTGTGATACATTTCAAGACGTTCAGTAGGCAATTCTTCATTTAACTTAGACTACTTTGATTTCAATGCAAGGACTTGTACGTGAATAGCCACCAGCAAAGTCCACTTAATCTATATGCACCGGTCGCTGGCTTGACAAGCCATTTTGGATATTTCTCCTTGGTATTTCTCAACTTAGCGTAGGGTGATGGCAGGTACATCCCGTTAAGTCTCTTGAAATACCCTGCACTTACGTCTTCCGGTGCCCAAGCCCGCACCCAGGCAGCCCGTAAGCCCCGCTTTTGATTCCGCCTAGGCCGGCCACGGTATACTCCACACAACGCCCGTGCCGCAGAATCACTGCACGGCCACGGTATTCCCCCTATCGCCCGTGCCGTTTGTCCACGACCATTTCGTATTATCTTGTCATTTAAACTTAGCGGCTATCTCCGAGCCGTAGGCTAACCCTTAGCCATAATGCGTTATCGACCAGGTTGGCGTCCGTGCAGCGCGGGTAGCGAGCCCCGTTGCACGTGCCCGTCACACCTGTCGCTAACCATTCTTTCCTTTCTTATCTTTCATGTATTCTTTCTTTTCTTTCTTTCTTTCACTTGTTCATTCGTTCATTGATTCTTTCACGTATTCATTCATTCATTCATTTATTCGTTGATTCATTCATTCAAGTATTACGCAGCTCCCAGTGCGGAAGCTGCCTTGGCGACCCATCGGTCCCATAGTCTTTCAATGTTGCTAAACTCTACTCGGAATGACTATGTTGATAGTCTTCCCGTTTCATTGTTGTAAACCATTCATTGTTTCTATTGTTTGAACGCATAAGGGACTTGAACGTAAGCTTGTGCCTTAGCACGAGCGTGGAGCGCAGTGCAAGAGTTCACATTTTCTAAGTTCCTTTCCATATTCTATACAAGCATACAAGATGGGATTATTCCCTTAGCTAGGTGCGTTGAGTCATTTATTAGCATGCACGGTGTTATCACCTAGCGATTCTCGTGATAGTGTCCGTATTGTTATGTGTCTAGGCTAAGCAAAGACGGGTTCATCGGAGCCACCCACCTTAGCGATGTTCGTATTGGCTGAGCGATACTCCGAGCGTGCCTTTGAAACTCTAAGTTTGGATTCATCTTGATGGGCCAATATAAGCCTTGCATTGATTCTTCATCAAGTCGATGCCAACTCTTCGGGTCGACGGCTCGTTTGAGTCGTTGTACTTGTCGTTTGAATCGGCGTTCCGTTAGGGCGAAGCAGGTCGTTACATAATACACCACTCAAAATAAGTCTCGTCCTCGAGACTTCCTGAGTGCAGGTCATCCTACCATTCCTTAACTCGGTCGTCGTATTTCTTAGACAATTCTATCGAACGGCTCTATCGTTCGATGGCATCGAACCATGCTCGATACTTTTCTAAGTTCCGTGTCGCATACGTTTGGTCGATTTTATTGAATAACTTTTTATTCATTTTAGAGTTGTTGGCACTTATTCAATTCAAGTATTTCTTCATCTTGGTTGCTATTTTTTCGTGTCATGGGACTAAAAATGGTCGTACGAGGCACGTTGTAATTTATCAAGTGCGCGGATCGTGGGTTGAGGCAAACTCACTTTCGTTTATCTCGGTCATTGAGATGACCCGATTCGCTTCTCAAGCGTTCGTGTCAACGAAATCAGTATGATTTCTTCTTAGCGGGGTCGGCCAAGTTTAAGTAATTTTTGTCCTTATTCAAGACTAAGTATTGCACTATCATCGAGTACATCTTCCTATCAATGGTTCAATTCGTTATACCAACTTTTACTTGCACGATATCGATTCCATATCATTCACTTGTTTAGGGCCAATCTCATTGTCGTTCACACACACTCCGCTCACACGTTTCTTGGATTCCGAGCCACGCTCGTACTAGTATCGATCTTTTACTTAACACAATTTCAAGATCTTCGACACTCTTCCATTCCTCAAGTCTTGCTTGAACTCAATGTATCACTTGGCTGGATCGTGCACGCATTCCAAGCGTCCCCAAAATACATGCATTCAGCCAAGCCGCATGATCTAGAAATTTGTCATTCTCACTCGAGTCGCATCGTGCACATACTCAAGCATCCCTGAAATATATGCATATCAGCCGAATCTCGTGAGGGGTATTCCTATATTCGTGATTCACATTATCCATCCATGTCAATCCTCAAGATCAATCTTTTGATTGATAACTCATGAAACAGGATGTCTCGCCTAACAGCTAGGCCATCTTTTCGAGGCTAAGTCAATGTCAGGATTGGAATCATAGTTCCCCAACAATAATGCCAACACTGACCCCAATCCTAGGGTCAAACCAAAGTCAGTAGTACGGGATTTTTCACCCAAGCTCGCGTCACTCAGATTTCTAAACATCGAGCACGATCACCTATTCGCATCAAGGCATTCGTCGTGCACCACAATAAATTCAAATCCATTCAAATCACTAAATCGATATAGTTCACATATCCATTCTAACCAATTCATGTATTCGATCACGAGTTCATCTAGCTTTGACAATATGTTACGCCCCAATCTCACGCGAGTCCGATTATCCACGGTGGTTCATGAATCACCATGCAACGCTTCCGTAGAATAATCATTCTCATCAGGGCGTAACTCTTGCTTGCGTCTAGACTAATTCATTCTCAATACGCGGATTGGACCTACGCAATCCTCAAGCTCAATCATCAAGCACACCGAGTCATTCTCAACTTCACCTTTGCGTCACCACAAGTCGAAGCACACAAATTGCCGCACAATGCTAGTTCAATCACCCCCGCTCTATGAATCATCATATCAGCGCTCACGCGGAGTGATCGCCCTAATCGGTGCGACGCAGGTGCAAGGCTGGAGTTGCGCTCGTATAAGACAAGCATGTCGACGTTGGGGTTATCGTCGAAGTAAATCCAAGCATTTCATTTTCATCCAAGCCAAGATCGACAGTCCATTCGTCATTTCGTTCAACTAGAAAATCCTCGAGCCATGTCTATCTTTTCCTCGACACATTTTTAACATCCCAAATATAGCATCCAACGGAACAATGACATTTACACGATCGTCATTCGTCGAGTTAGAGTACCCCCGAGTTATCGCATATCGATCTTTGATACGCCTCAATACCATCGACGATATGCGTAACCTGATGATCTTCCTTTGCAACCGATTTCGAGTCGTGTGTTGATGCTGTTGTCCGAGTTGGATATTCTACAATTTTATTTAATATTCAAGATCACGTTCAACTGCTATTCCTCAAGCTAGTTTCAAGATCGTTGTTCAAACTCAAGTCACAATTCATTTGAATCGATCCAAAATCGTACGCGCGATCATCTAAGTTTCCTCGATCAAGACCATTCATTTTCATTTATCGTTCCGAACCATTTTCTAACTCGCGTTGCCCATTGACAAGTTGTCCAGCGACATCTCGTTCGGGACTTTTAAAGTCACGGCCAACTAAGCGTGACACGTTCTAAGGCTTTGCACGATCGCATCGCTTGCCGACATACTCGTACGATCCGTAAATCCTTTAGTCTCGCTCGAACAATTTCTATGACGTCCATACACCACTCAGGGTTCGAGCCACTCGACTAGTCATCGACACTCATTCTTATTCTTCTCCGAACCTATCACATACACCACTCGGATTCAAGCCATACGGTCTAGTCCTCAATCACGTTCGCATCATGCGCTAAGACATCCTTCAGATTCGTTCTGCGAATCTCTAGCGTAATCGCTCACGTCGCCTCAACGTACTAAGTCGTTCGCACTAATCCTCAAAATCCAAGCCAATCTTTCGGGTACGCCTAAGCGTTAACTCGATAGCGTTCCTATCGATAGACACTCAAAGTGTATCTTCGTTCTCGATCGAGCGATACTTGATATCGCTCGCAACCCGATTGCACCCAAAAGTCGAGGTGCGCGACATGCGGACTAAGTTGTGCCGCATAACCATCTCGTGTGGACTATATTTGAGTTTGCACGCTCATTTGCTAGGTCGACGCAAGACTAGTCAGGCACGCACGTGACATATTAACTTAGCATGTGTTCTCTATCGAGTCAAGTTTGCGACGCTCGGCACAAAGGCCGTCACCTATCGATCCCATTCAACCGAGTACTTGTACGAGCTTTTAAAAATATTAGACTTATTGTATGGAACATCCCAAGGCGCAACGAGAGAGAGCGTACCCATCTTTTGTTTCCAACCGAGCTTTCAAAACTGAGAAAATCGAATGAAGTCCAAGGACGTAAAGTCGTGCTCTGATACCAATCTGTCATGCCCCGCTCCCGTAGGAGCGATCGTCCTCGCTAAGACGTGATGCCGCATGGGCCTAGGTTGCGCCCGTGTACGGCCAAGTCCAGAAATGGCCGATTTGAGCTAGGCCACAGAGTCGCACAGAGTGTCTCGATTTGTAGCAGAAAGTAAATGAACACAAGTAAAAGCGAATTCAAACACTTTTATTGATATTCAAGAAGTTTACAAGCGGCGCTAGGCCGATATTACCAATCGCTCAAGCTCTCTCTCTGAAACATAAAAGGCGTGCCAAGTGGCTTACAAGATGGAATGATACATGGCGATGTTCCGATACATTATGTCCTGTATATGGTGCTTCAGCTTCTTGCAACGTCCCAAGGTCCCGGAGTTGGCTCCGCGCCTTAACACGTTCGATGGAAGCTCCGCACCCGCCGACGTTTCCTGCTTCCTACAAGCAGACTGTGGGGTTATCAGTACATTGTTATGCACTGGTGGAGAGGCTAGCTCGCCCACAATGCTATCATTACCAAATATGTTCCATTTACTTTTGTGCATCTCTATCATTCATTGTCTTTCTAATCTTGCCTTAGGGTCAATTTTATGGCACATATCATGACCTATTTTGTGTTGCTGAATTCAAGTGTCGCATGAAAATACATGCACGACTTACCCATACTTACCGTCCGGCCTTCCCTGTCCAAAGTAAACTAAGTTAGTCAATAATTCACATATTTCAACTTAACATGATTCATGTAAACATTCAATGTTACGGGCGTGTCCATGTCTCAGGTTCTAGCGTGTCATAGGCGTATTCTCTAACTCATTGTACGAAGTATTCATTATCATTTGGTGTGATACATTTCAAGACGTTCAGTAGGCGATTGTTCATTTAACTTAGACTACTTTGATTTCAATGCAAGGACTTGCACGTGGATAGCCACCAGCAAAGTCCACTTAATCTATATGCACCGGTCGCTGGCTTGACAAGCTATTTTGGATATTTCTCCTTGGTATTTCTCAACTTAGCGTAGGGTGATGGCTGGTACACCCCGTTAAGTCTCTTGAAATACCCTGCACTTACGTCTCCCGGTGCCCAAGCCCGCACCCAGGCAGCCCGTAAGCCCCGCTTTTGATTCCGCCTAGGCCGGCCACGGTATACTCCACACAACGCCCGTGCCGCAGAATCACTACACGGCCACGGTATTCCCCCCATCGCCCGTGCCGTTTGTCCACGACCATTTCGTATTATCTTGTCATTTAAACTTAGCGGCTATCTCCGAGCCGTAGGCTAACCCTTAGCCATAATGCGTTATCGACCAGGTTGGCGTCCGTGCAGCGCGGGTAGCGAGCCCCGTTGCACGTGTCCGTCACACCTGTCGCTAACCATTCTTTCCTTTCCTATCTTTCATGTATTCTTTCTTTTCTTTCTTTCTTTCACTTGTTCATTCGTTCATTGATTCATTCACGTATTCATTCATTCATTCATTCGTTGATTCATTCATTCAAGCATTACGCAGCTCTCAGTGCGGGAGCCACCTTGGCGACCCATCGGTCCCATAGTCTTTCAATGTTGTTAAACTCTACTCGGAACGACTATGTTGATAGTCTTCCCATTTCATTGTTGTAAACCATTCATTGTTTCTATTGTTTGAACGCATAAGGGACTTGAACGTAAGCTTGTGCCTTAGCACGAGCGTGGAGCGCAGTGCGAGAGTTCACATTTTCCAAGTTTCTTTCCATATTCTATACAAGCATACAAGATGGGATTATTCCCTTAGCTAGGTGCGTTGAGTCATTTATTAGCATGCACGGTGTTATCATCTAGCGATTCTCGTGATAGTGTCCGTATTGTTATGTGTCTAGGCTAAGCAAAGACGGGTTCATCGGAGCCACCCACCTTAGCGATGTTCGCATCGGCCGAGCGATACTCCGAGCGTGCCTTTGAAACTCTAAGTCTGGATTCATCTTGACGGGCCAATATAAGCCTTGTATCGATTCTTCATCAGGTCGATGCCAACTCTTCGGGTCGACGGCTCGTTTGAGTCGTTGTACTTGTCGTTTGAATCGGCGTTTCGCTAGGGCGGAGTGGGTCGTTACAGCAGCCTTGGGCGTCGCGC
The DNA here is from genome assembly GCA_029216955.1 of Iris pallida. Taxonomy (NCBI): domain Eukaryota; kingdom Viridiplantae; phylum Streptophyta; class Magnoliopsida; order Asparagales; family Iridaceae; genus Iris; species Iris pallida. The sequence goes on from JANAVB010013596.1 coordinate 1,372,009, forward strand.
TCTCCTCGGGCCGCGTGCACCCTTGACTTGCACGTTCCCCCGTTCTCCGTGCTTCTCAGGACATGCACCTTGATTTATGTGCTATCTCGGTTCCTGTGCCACCCCGATCCACGTGTTGCCTTGGACAGCGGGATACCTCGAGCCCCGCGCTGCCTCGGGCACTGTGCCATCTCGATTTGTGCACCGCCTTGATTTTTGTGTCTCGGCCTTTGTGCCAACTTCGTGACCCATGTCGCCTCGATTTACGTGCATACACCGATTTGTACGTCGTATCGATTTACGTGTCATATTGTATCTTGTGTTGCCTCGATTTGTGTGCTCGCTCCGACTTGCATGCCGTATCGGTCCTTGTGCCGTCTCGGATCGCGTGCACGTCTGGATTTGCGTGTCGCGTAATTCGTGCGCTATCTTGATATTCGTGATTTCCTCGATCTACGTGCACGTCTCGATTTATGTGCACGTTGTCTTCTGTTCCTCTCGATCCTCGAGTCATCTCGATTCTTGTGCTCATCTCGATATACGTGTACATCTCGATTTACGTGCCGTTTCGGTCTGCGTGTCTTAGTTTCCGTGCCAGATCCCTCTACTTCTTATGGGACCCGTACGGTATAGCCTCCTGCCATCCCCCGTGCTTCCTATTATTATTTTATTATTTAATTCTAATAATTATTTATTATGTGTTCTGAGGACCTCAATGGGCGTGCTAGCTTGGATCCAGATCGCCGAAGACTTGCTTACCTAGCCGAGCCCTCTAGGCAAGTATCCCTTGCTCATCGACGGCTCTTGCCCTCTCTCCTGGATTTTATTGCAATCATGATTAGTGTAGCCTAGTAGTAGAACTGCCATGATGATAACTTAAGATAGCTTGGTCCGATACCGGGATAGACCGTATCGGACAACTCGGATGGGTCATCCACACCTCCGAGGAGACGAGCACGACTCACTTGTACGGATTGTCCCCGTATGTCCCGTGTCCGACTCGCGGTCGGGTAACGGCTTGGCTAACTATTTCTGTGACCGTATTTATGGCTTGGACATGACTGTGGGTCTTGGTGCGCCCTGCGTGGTGATTCTTGTTGCATGTGTTGGCTTGGCACCCAGTACGCATCGTAGTGCTGCTGGAGGCCGAGACTTAGTGTTCTCGGCTGTGGTTTGGTTTCCAGTACGCATGGTAGCGCTGCTGGAAGCTGAGACTTAGTGTTCTCAGCCTGCGATTCTACGGCGGATTGCGTCGAGTGGATTTTAGCCCCAATTCGTAGGGTGCTCCCGTCCAGAATAAAAAGGAGACTCTACCGGATTCTTCCAGAATTCTCGATCGGAAATTTGGTTCGAAGGATTGGGCAGAACCATTCCTTTGGTTTGCTGGACTGGACACGTACATGTTCATCTTGGTATAGTATACCTGATCCCATTGCCTGCTAGGTAGACTCCATACTAGATTAGTCGCCTAGCTCCTGACCTGTCTTGTCCGTCGGATAGCGTAAGGAGCGCGGTTCTACTCGGGAGACGGTCTGCAAAACCTGGTCCTTGTTTGGTTTAAGGGTTGTGGATCTGCTCCAGAGTGGTTCATGCAATCCTTGTCACTTTTTCGACGGTATTTAGTTAATATATTCTTGTCCCCTGACCATTCATTCGTAGGAGTTATCCTAGTCTAGCCAGCTAGGACCGATAGTTGTCCTAAGTGTCGGGATTTATGATTTTGGATATCTCATAGGATTGAGTACTATGGAGAGTATGTTTCGAGAATATTGATTGATAGACTCACGTGGACTCTTGGATCGTGTTGCTATTTCTTTTGATGATGTTCTAATTCGATCGGACCTGACTGTGGATTCTTGGATTTTGATGATCGCGAATATTTTGCGGAACGAGGAGAATATCGAGGGTATTATTATATGATTTTTACTCAACTTCCCAAGCGCCCAAAACCTGGTACCTTTGTTGTATCCCGGTAGTTGGGAGACTTAGTTGCTGATAGCCTGTGATCAATGACTCGGAGGATTCTTATGAGCCAGAGGGCCTAGCATTGTCTTTAGTGATTAGCCTAGTACCAAGTGATCGTATTTTCCTGATATGATATTTATCCCATCGGAGATGGAAAGACTATTGATAGATTGATCCGATAGGTAGACTGACTTAATGGTTAGAGCTGTAGGCCCCCATGTGTACTTGAGATGCTACTATAGTAGAGATCCTGACAATGTACTTGACCTGGTATCCATGCCACGATGTGGGCAGAGGACTCCAAGTGATTGACCGATTGACCATGTTCCTGACTTGACTACTTGTACCATTACTGGTACTATTCTATGTGTGCATTGAGGTGCTATCCTATGTGTGCACTGAGGTGCTATCCTACGTGTGCACTGAGGTGCTATTCTATGCATGCACTGAGGTGCTACACGCTTCTACATGTTATATGGCAGTGCATTCATCTTCCAGCACGGACATGGTAGTTGGCCTGTAGTTTTAGCGTGGTTAGGACCGATTGACTGCTTGCTGCATTACACTAAGAATGAATCCAGATTTGAGACTTTCAGTGTCGAGGTGGATTCGTACTTAGTGTACCCGTACTGAGGTACGACATCTAGGAGGATGAGCATGTGACCACTGTCACGCCCCGACCCGGAATCACTCGAATCATCGTCCTCGCAGGGGGCATGATGCCGCACGAGCCTGGAGTTGCGCTCGTACAAGGCAAGATGACAAGTTCTCAAATGGTTATCTTTTGATTCGATGTTTAACAACGAAAGGAAACAGAGTATACGAAATAAATTCTCTTTATTGATATCCGAAACAGAGATTACAAAGGCTTTCGATAGCCTAACAATACATGCCAGATTGGCTACAACACTCAGGTTCTCTCTTGCCCACAAAGGATTTCACCGTTCCATACATCATGCCTTCTATATCTCGGCCGCATCAATCCAGCTGCGTAGTCCGAGCGTCAATGCGATAGCACGCTTCAATGCGCTTCGGCATTCCAAGCCTTAACACGTTCAAGCAACGCTTCGCCGCGAGCAATCCATTCCCTGCACCCTGCATGAAGCTGGTGGAGGATCAGTACGTTCGTCCTCACATGTACTGAAGCAAAGATCTTCTTTCCAAACCGACATTTTAATATTTATGTTGAATCATGCAACTTAGCTTATGATCTTGCTATGTTCTCCTTAGGGTCAATTTCATGGCATATTCGAAAGCGTAAAGCATGTTATCATAGCAAGCATGTTATCGAATTGAATAGGCAAGCAAGCAATCTCGTGTTGATTCGTGGCACGACTTACCAATATCGACGCACTCGCCCTTGCACCGACGTAAGGTGAATACGCCTATCTGATTTCCCTGTCATGTTATAAGTGCCCTCTATTCGGATCCATCCATGCAGGATATACGCATACCTTGCACTTCCAAACCCATCGCCCTTAACTATATGAAGGTCACTAGCTTGTCAAGCTAGAATAGACTTATATTTATCGAATCGAAATTGTAAGACGACAGTCACTCAGTTATGGTTGCTAACCACACACGATCCGAGGAACCCCGAAGTACTCGTGTAAGTGGCTTATCACATTCACTAGACAGGCGCTACCAGTCTAGTCGAAGTGCACCAACAATACCGAAAACGAAATCCCTCCTAGGCCGAACGGTCCCAGCGCCCTGGTGATCACGTTCGAGGGAATACCCATGCACGGGCTTTTATATTCTTTAAGTCCATTTGACCATGCAACGAGTCTTATCTTTCATACAACCAAGCAAGTTCGCTTATCTCTATTTCAATTGGCACAACGCCCGAATGTCCTCAACGAAAGGCCCGAAGGCCATGAACATTTCGAAGGGCACCATGCCGCATTACCATCTCGTATTTCTCCCGTCAACTTTCTATGTTCTTACGTTTCATACTTCGTTTCAATGTTCAATGACATCATGCCTCAACTCAATGCTCGTCAACCGAAACGACCCGAAGGTCCCGAACACCTTTCAAGACATTATGTCATATCCGACAGTTCTGCCACATTCATGCCACAACTGTATTCTTTCGCAACGAAGCCATCTTTTATTATCTCGTGTACGCAGGCACGTTTCGATCGTATTTTCGATGTTCTATGACTTAGCATTCAATGTCCGTGGCTTGCACGCTAGGGCGCTCGCCTATTGTCTTTCAATGTTCTAGCCGTTCTAACTCATGCGCGAAGGCACGGTATGGTTCGTGCACTAAGGCACTCGCCGAGTACAGTTATCCCATTGTTCTTGCGGCTTGCGCACCGAGGCGCTCGCCCTTGCGATATCCGATGTTCCGTAGCGACTCGTGCATTTGATGCACGTTTTATTTCAATTGTACTAACTTAGTGTTCGACACACACTATGATTTATCTCCGATCGAACCACGCCCGTGGCGTCGATAGGTTAACTTAGCATACAATGATACATTTGACTTATCTAATAAAGGAGTAAAAAGAAGTCAATCCTCCCACCTTGAATCGATTTGCCTTCGTCGTTTCGCCGAGCCGATGCGGCTCGATTCCCTAACTTTGTTGCACGGCCACTCTCCTGACTTAGCCATTCGAGCACTTTGTGCTTCTTCGAATCATACGTCCGATTTGCCTTAGCGTGCCCAAGTCTCAGCCCGTCGCAAGGCGTCGATTTGGTTTCGCGGACCCCTTACTAAATATTGTCGAAGATCGACCTCTAATATTTTCGCGTCAACGTATAACCTGCACATGAAACCAACTAAAATCAATACTTGCATCGATTCGGACTTGCGCCTTGGTCGATTCGATTTCATAGAGTCTTCGAGCCGATTCAACGCACTCATCCTTCGGGGCAACGCGGCGCTTCGCATCGATTCACTCGATGCATTCTTTGGGACAAGACAACTCTTCGCATCGACTTAGTTTGATGCATTCCTCGGGACAACTTAACACTTGCATCGTTATTACTCGATACGTTTCTCGGGTCAATACGTTTCTCGGGACAACGTAACTTTCGTATCGATTCGCATCGATACGCAATCGGGTCAACGCTACTCTTCGAGTCAACGACTCAGCATAATGCACCGTACGGAGCGGGGCATTACAACCACGGCATGTGATTCCAGATAAATATAGGGTTAATCTAGGCAACTAAAGATGTTAGAAGCATTGGGAGGGAGCAGAATCTCGAGATCGTGCATGCCAGCCGCCACAGGTGCTATGATTACCTGTCTAGCACAAGGCTGACCGCCCCGGATATTGTTATTGTCCGCAATAGCGGATGGCAGTATCCGACTACTATATGTACTACCATATAATTGATCTGTTTCGCATGGTCGCCTTTGAGGGACCAGTGCTTATCCATGTGCAATGCGTTATTATTTGGCCTCGTTAGCCCTGCTGGACATAGCACGATCTGAGGATTCTTATATTGCATTGTTGGGGTAACCCAACCTCCACATAGATAGCCGTAGACATTTGAGTGGCCGCTTATTCACCTAAATTGTATGGCTTGTTGCTTGCTAAGCTGGCTGGCACATAACGTTGTCCCGGTGCGGTAATTCATTCCCTTGTTCTTGTTTGATGTAGGGGTAGGTTACTGTTCCGATGTCAGATTACGAGTTCCAGTTGGCAATGCAAGTATTAGTGGATGTTAGGATGACTGTGATAATTGTTGGTTACTTACGTATTAGTTGGATTGCTGCCTTATATTATGTAATCGTGCGTTGGTACCGCACGATCCTTTACCCTCATTACTGCTGTTTATACATGTTATTTCTGTCATATATTATATCATGCTGGTTTTCTTCGTCCGTCCTTGAGCCTTCCTTTCTGGTACTTGCTGTGGTTGGCCTGACCAACCCTGGATTGTTCCCAGATTACCTGAGACCGACCCTGTGGATCTTTCAAACTTGACTTGGAGGACGGGCTTCAGTTCCTGACCATGAGGAAACTGTGTGGAAAGGTATTCTTGTCTACATTATTTCTTATTGTAGACTCTCTGATTATCATATGAGTATTTTCTGCTTTCCATATGATTATCTCTCTTGTCGTTATTTCATTGATTATTGCCTATGGATTTGAGATCGGATTTAGGCCATAGACTGCTTGCATGCTAGGATACCCAACAAGATTGACAGCCATGATCGCCGTATAACGTTTTCATACCTTATACGGTGTAGCTGGCCTACGTCCGTCCCCGTATTCCGGTACGGGGGCGTGACAACCAACATTCCCAGAATAAGTAAAATAGCTAGAATAGACTATCCATAAGTCCAATTCTGGACACAGGAGCAAAATGGTAATTCGGATCAAGATGCGATCTACCATTGGACCCACCTTGCCCCGAAAAATGTGTCAAGATCAAGGTCATCGAAATGTGGCAAATATATGTCCACGAGTCCAGAATGACGATACAAATCCAACGGTATTTCCAGAAGTGGATTCCGATGAGCCGATCTCAGAATGACCCGTTAACCCGGACAGTGGAATCCGGTTTGCACAGAAATGCGTGTCGGAGTCCAAGTCTACTAAATCTAGAAAAGTACATGTCAACGAGTCCAAAATGGTGATACGAACCCAACGGTATGTCCGAAAGTGGATTCCGATGTGCCGATCTCAAAATGATCCGTTAACCCGGACAATAGAATCCGGTTTGCACGAAAATGCGTGTCAGAGTCGAAGTCCACTAAATCTAGCAAAGTGTATGTCAACGAGTCCAGAATGGTGATACGAACCCAACGGTATATCCGCAAGTGGATTTCGATGGGCCGATCTCAGAATGACCCGTTTATCCGGACAGTGGAATCCGGTTTGCACGAAAATGCATATCAGGGCCCATGTCCTCCAAATCAATCAAATTATATATGAATTCGTGTCAAAACGACGCCATAAATCTACTGGTGGTGTCAGAATTTGAATCCGAAGTCTCGGGCTTAAAATTAGAATTTAACAAGTTAAAAATTACGAATTCGGACGGCCAACTTTGACGTCGAATTCAACCAATCAAACAAGCTCAAAATGAAACAAAACTTAAGGAACAGAAAGAGAGTTATACCAGCTGTGTACAGGAACTGGTGGCACGTCGAACGGAGCTGCGATGGCGGAGATACGAGCCGACGAAGTTGGCTCCACAAAACTGTCCAAAAATAAACACAATTATTCGGGCAACTTGGCGGCCGATTTTGACATATCAAATGGAAGAATTAATGGCTGAAACTTTAGGGGGAGGGAGAGCTATATACCGAGATTGTAATAGAGGAAGGAATGCGGTGATCCAACGGTCGGATTGCCCAGAAAATATGTGCAAAGTTGGTGTCATGGGGTACACTTTCTGTCTTGTTCAACACGTGCGTCACGACGGAATTCAGTGCGATACACACGAATCGTCTCTGTTACGCATCAGGGAGGAGGAGGACGGCGAGGGGGAGTTCATCGGAGGGGCGCCGGGCTATGGGCGGTCGGCGGTGGCCGGCCTCGCGCGCGCGGCGGCGCGGGAACGCAGCACAGCAGCCGCGGTAGCGCACTGCAGCGCGCAGCTAGTGCTCGCGACTGCTGCCGGCCTTGCGGAGAGTGGAGGCACCGCCTTGGGTTCGCCGTGGGGGGGAAAGGTCGGCGGTGGTCAGCCTGGTGCACGACGGCAGGGAAACGCAGCACAGTAGCTGCGGCAGCGGGGTCGGCGCGGCGGCAGTGTGCGGCCGTCGTGCGCGTGGGGCACGAGGCTGGCTCACGGGGGTGGGGGGCACGCGGCAGCACGACGCATTAGCAGCTCACATGGGGGAGGAGATAGTGATGATGATGATGATGATGATGATGGTAATGGAGATGAAGGTGGTGGTGAGTATGGGGTGATGAAGGTGTTGGTGTTGAGGATGATAATGGTGGTGATGATAAAGAAAAGGAGAAGGAGTAGCTGTAGAGAGAGGGGAGAGTGGCTATGCTTGTCGGGTATGGGGGGTTGGAGTGAGAGAGAGAGAGAGATGGTGATGAAGAAGTGTTTTAATATAGGGAGAGAGAAAGAGCGATGTGTGTGTTTGAATTAAGGAAGAGAGAGAGAGAGAGTGATGTAAAGTGTAGAGAGATGGAAGAGAAACGTTTGGGTAAGGGGGTGTTGGCTGTTGGTTGTGGGTGTGGTGAGGGAAGAGAGAGGGAGTGGTAGTGATGGTGATGGTGATGGTGATGGGAGTGTGTTATTTGTTTAAGGAAATGAGAGAGGGTGTGATGGTGACGTGTGTGTTTTGGTGTTTGGTGTTTTGTAGGATTTATAGGATATTGTGTGTGTATGTATGTTGTAGAGGAGATATCATGGTGCTTGGGTTGAGTCCCGATGGGTCGGGTTGGGTCACAACTGGATCTAATTGGGTCCCGGGAATTAAATGACTTAAATTAGCAATTTATAATCATTGATAAATAAATAGTACACGGAGACTGAATTGGATGGGGCACAAGTGGCACATGTGTAATAGGCTCAAAATGGTCCGTGTCCATAACTTGGGTCGACCAGTTTGGATCAAATTGGTGTCTCCAATACAAGTTGGAATTAAATGTGACTCGGTGGGGTAAATCGGGATTGTGTCAATTGTCCGAAAAGTTGTGCGATAAAAATGAAGCACAAGAGAGTGTGTCTGAGTGGGACACGAAAGTCATGGGTGTAGAGCGTCTCAAGTAGATCGTACATGACAAGTTGGTCTGGAGAAAATGACTAGCCTTGTGCTCCTAATTTAAAAGTCATGGTAACGTGCCGATAATAATCAAAAATAAAAGTGGAAAGTTATTAATAACTTAAAAATTCATAATTAATCATATTAAAATCCTAATTAAATATGATTACTCTAATTAATTCTAATTAAATTCCAGAGGGCTTACACCTAACCCCTCCCCACCAGCCCCCCTCCCCACCCCAGCCCCCCTCACCCCCCTGCTCCCCTCCCCCACCAACCACCCCTAACCCTAACCCGAACCCTAACCCTAACCCTCCCCTCCCCCCAGCCCCCCTCCTCACCTCCAGCCGCCCTCACCCCCCCGCCCCTTCCCTCTCCCCCACACACAACTACCCCTAACCCGAACCCTAACCCTCCCCTCCCCCCATCACGCCCTCCTCACCCCCAGCCGCCCTCACCCCCCTGCCCCACCCCCCCCAACCACCCCCCACTCACCACCCAACCACCCGTATCCTGTCACGCCCCGCTCCCATAGGAGCGATCGTCTTCGCTAAGGCGTGATGCCGCACGAGCCTAGATTGCGCTCGTACAAGGCAGGTTCCATAACAGCCGATTTCAGCGACTGCGACGGGGTCATCGCACAGAAGTTCCATGCAGAGACATTGAATAATAGCAGCAGAAATTAGAACAAAACACGAGTTATTCAGAAGAAGCTCTTTATTGATATTAAAACAAAGGTTACAATGGAGAATAAGGCCAAGATTACAAGTCTCTCAAGCTCACTCATCTCACATTACAAGTCACTCAGCTCTCTCTCATCTCTCAATACAAGTCTTGAGACAGCGGATGCTTTGGAAGGCGACGTCCATACATTATGTCATGTATAAGTCTTGAATACATGCGACCGTACGCTATGGATCGCCAAGGAACTCCGTGCCTCGACGCATCCAAGCGAGCTCCGTGCTACGAGCTTCTACCTGTGCCTGTACATGGAAACTATGTGGGTGTCAGTACTCAACTGTACTGGTGGAATGAGCTCCTCGCCCACCCATACAAAACCAACACGTTTGATTTATTTTATGCAATATAGTCCATTCTTATCAATTATCTTTCTAGTCTTGCCTTAGGATCAGTTTTAGGACCGACGTCTTGGCCTATTTTGTGTCTCTAGACCATCCCGTGCTTGCAACATCAACGTTAACCTATCAAGTCGTGTTTGCCTTACGGCCCAAAATCAGAGACGCAACTACGTGATAAGACTCTATTCCCGTGTGACCGTGCTATAAGTCCTTGTTGAGGCCGTGCCTCGCAATTCAATGAGACTCAATCATATCGCCGCCTCGCGGCCCTTACCGCCTCGTGGCCCTTACCGCCTCGCGGCCCTTTGCTACTAAATCATCAACTGACCCATCCAACTTGTGAACTAAGTGTCACTCGACCAACTTTGTCTTGCAGCATCTCCTGACTTAAACTCAAGACAACTCAAACCAACTTATGCAACTTATATGCTGACAACTCAAGACTCGACGCCACATCTCGTACCGAAGTACGTCGCCTACGTTGCAACCAAATCTTAGGCCCAATATTTTGTGTTCCAACTATACTCACACATTCAACTCGACTTCCTTGATATACTACACTCAATGCTCGACTCAATCCAAAGGCATACACGCAGATCTGCCGCCATGCCGACTCATCTATATGATTTAGTCACTGGCTCCCAGAGCCATTGTGGACTCCCTTTTAGCTGAGTATAGGATGGACCGGTCAAAGCGGGTAGCTAGCCCCAATGAGCGTCCACCGAATTCTTTGCCCCAGGCTCAGCTATCCCGCTCACATTCACCCTCCAGTTTCCTCCTAGGCCGGAACGGTCCTGCTGTGGCCCCAGGTTATCGTCCGAGGAAACAAATTTACCTTGTTGACAAGTTGTCCATGACCATGCAAAACTCGACTCAAACTGACGTCTCACACGGTCATTCTACCTCTAGTGTTACCATCTCTTTTAGGACTAAGTTCAATACTTCTCACATCTGAGACCTTGCCTCGATGACCCAGTCGCGAGCATTCTTCTTTCTTGCCTCGATGACCCAGTCACGAGTATTCTTCTTTCTTGCCCTATTATTTCACTCAACTTAAGAACAACTATTGAATACTTTCCAAACTCAATAACTCAACCGTGGCCCGTGCCTTAAAACACTAAGTTCGTGCCATCGTGACTTAAACCAACTTGAAACTCTGTGTGATACCACCGCCCAAGTCATATTCTATATGACGGGCCTTACGATCATGAGACTATGTGGTTATACCCAGCCGTAGAATTCGTAGGACCGTGCTTGCCACTACTCTTGATGTCTTAACATAACTTGCCTAACTTACTTTGCAACAAATGGACGAGCAAAGGCTGCGTCAAGCCTTGCGTCGTAGGAACGTGTCGTGCACGCGTTCGACTTTGAACAACCAAGTTATTTGGGGTGCCTAGACTTATGCCACAAGCCGTGCAATACAACTTAACCCGTCGGCGAGCAGAGGCTATGCTATGCCTTGGGCAAAGAGACCGTGCATGCTTTATGAAGCATTTATGTGGGCGACGCCTATGAATTTGACTAACTCTTAGCTTGTGGTGAATACCAACTTTTTCTTCTCCCAAGCCACGGGACGAAAGACCGAGTGTCATTTTCAAAGCACGTCGTGCACCAACTCTAAGCCGACCGTTGGACCTTTCCATATTCTAACTCAATTCGACCTGTCGGGATTATTCCCTTTAGCTATGTGGATTCGTCTCTTTTATTATCAAGCCTACTTGTGCAAGTTAAAAACATATGATTTATTTTATGAAGGCTAAGATGAGGCAAGTTCACCGAAACTACCCCACCTGAGCGAGCGGTCGCCTCGACCGAGCGATGTTTTCGAGCAGCCGTTGCAAGGCTAAGTCCGAACGTCGTTGGCGTTTTGACTCCTCCGATTGACTGAGCGGTACAGGGCACTACATCATGCACCACACAGAAAAAGTTTCGTCCTCGAAACTAACTGAGTACACTTATCGACTTATTACTTTACTCAACATCCTATGTTTCTCGCACACATTTCTCCTATATATTTCTCAAATCCGAGCCACGCTCGTGCTACCCTCAATCCTTTCTTCAAAACTTATGATCTCAAAATTCTCGGCACTTCCTCGTTCCTCAAGTCTCACTTGAATTCAACATATATATCACTTAGTTGGATCGTGTACATATTTTAGGCGTCCCCAAAATATATGTATTTCAACCAAGCCTCGTGATAGCGAATCCTGCCATCACCACTCGAGTCGGATCGTGCACATATTCAAGCGTCCCTGATATACATGCCTGTCAACCGATACTCGCGAGTGGTTCCTACACAAATCCTACCACTTCGCACTCGAACGTCTGCCTAACCGCTAGGATATATCTTTCCGTCAGTATTGGAATCATAGTTCCCAAACAATAATATCAACACTGACCCCATCCTAAGGTCAAACCAAATTGATAGCACGGAGTTTTCTACCCAAGCTCGTATCACTCCGATTTCTAAACTTCGAGCATCGATTCCCTACACATATCCCAACGTTCGTCGCACGGGATCCGAGTAGTTCAGCAAAGCCATCCTATGATAACTCACGTTTCAACCAATTCCTTGACTTATCGATATCACTGATTCATCAAGCAATTTCGTATAGTCTATCTCTTTGAACACGTTCGACATAATCAGCCTATCAATCCTTCCAAGTCAAGCATGCTACGACACAATTCATCGCTAAACCATAAGTCACATTTCATACTTCCTAAGTCATTTATCCCAATTCACGAAATCGATCACAATGTCATATGACTTAACAATACGTTTCATCCCGATCTCACACGAGTCAGATTATCCACGGTGGGCATGAATCACCATGCACGCTTCCGCGGGATAATTATCCTCATCGGGACGTAACTCTTGTTTTGTGTCTAGACTAATTCATTTTCGATGCGCGAATTGGACCTACTCAATCCTCAAGTTTATTTCATTCATCAATCGTAAGTCCTAACATTCTTAAATTTTCCTTCACATCAAACCAACAAGTCAAGACAATCAACGTTGCCGCATCCTGATTTTTCGAGTTCGATTATTTCTGTGACATGAATCACCATGTCAGCGCTCATACGGAACGATCGTCCCAAATCCGACGCGACGCATGTGCGAGGCTGAGTCGCGCTTCACAGAGTTAGAGTACCCCCGAGTTATCGCATATCGATCTTTGATACGCCTCAATACCATCGACGATATGCGTAACCTGACGATCTTCCTTTGTAACAAATTTTAAGTCGTGCGAATGATGTTATCGTTTGACTGGATAATCTCCTCGACATTCAAGTTTAAGTTCGATCATTATCCCTCGAATCATTCACAACATCAATTTCCTCAAACCCAAATTCGCGTATCGTTCATCCCTCTATTTTAGATCATCGACCAACATATTTCCTTAATTCGCATCGTCCCTTTGCTAACTCAAATCATCGAGCAACATTCAATCCAATCCTTAGAGTCATTCACGTAACTTTAAAATCAAACCTTTCATGCACGCTATATTCCCGTCGTGCTAACTTTTCGTATATGATCCGTATAAATTTCCTCGATCAAGTCATCCATTCGTACACCCTAAGTCTTCCTCGATTCGATTTCCTACTTAATCATTTTCGTATTTCATACTCGCGCAATCCACAATCTCGTGCACGTTCCGTGCGCATCAATTCTATATTGTTCGAATCGACTTGTCAAATCTTCAAGACTACAACTTGTTCAATGATACTCAATCTAAGACTTTGCATAATGCGACGCTTGCTGATAGACTAATCGACACCCCGCATCCTCAATCGATCGATCGACATCCCTGAAGCTATCGCATACACCACTCAGGGATGAAGTCATTCAATAAATCCTCAACTTATCATTCGATTTACAATCATCTTCTTCAAATTTTTCGTTCGAACCATTCCTCAATTTCCAAGCACGCTCATCTATATCGCACCGACGTTATCGTCGCTCGATAGCACCCCTATCGATAGTCATCTCACTTTTACTCAATCGAGTTTAACTCATTCTTGCTCGACACTATTCAATTCCCGCACTCGACTTTGCTAAGGTCGACACAAATCTTTGGTGTATATGTCCAGCCCGACTTAGCTAACCGTGGTTACGCAAACCATCTTTTTGTTTTATCAAAAACTGTTCACCTATGTTTTGCAAAATAGTTAGACTCATTGTATGGACATCCCGTGGGACAATTGAGAGAGAGCGCACCAACAACTTTGCGGAAGCAACGTTTTAGAGTTCGCGAAAAAAACAGAGTTAAAGAATTCAATCGATAGTCCAAGGACGTAAAGTCGTGCTCTGATACCATTATATCACGCCCCGCTCCCGTAGGAGCGATCGTCCTCGCTAAGGCGTGATGCTGCACGAGCCTAGATTGCGCTCGTGCAAGGCGGGTTCCATAACGGCCGATTTCAGCGGCTGCAACGGGGTCGTCGCACAGAAGTCCCATACAGAGACATTGAATAATAGCAGCGAAAATTAGAACAAAACACAAGTTATTCAGATGAATCTCTTTATTGATATTGAAACAAAGGTTACAATGGAGTGCAAGGCCGAGATTACAAGTCTCTCAAGCTCACTCATCTCACATTACAAGTCACTCAGCTCTCTCATCTCTCAATACAAGTCTTGAGCCAGCGGATGCTTTAGAAGGCGACGTCCATACATTATGTCATGTATAAGTCTTGAATACATGCGGCCACACGCTTCGAATCGCCAAGGAACTCCCTGCCTCGACGCATCCAAACGAGCTCCGTGCCACGAGCTTCTACCTGTGCCTGCACATGAAAACTATGTGGGTGTCAGTACTCAACTGTACTGGTAGAATGAGCTCCTCGCCCACCCATACAAAACCAACACGTTTGATTTACTTTGTGCAACATAGTCCATTCTTATCAATTGTCTTTCTAGTCTTGCCTTAGGACCAGTTTTAGGACCGACGCCTTGGCCTATTTTGTGTCTCTAGACCATCCCGTTCTTGCAACATCAACGTTAACCTATCAAGTCGTGTTTGCCTTACGGCCCAAAATCAGAGACGCAACTACGCGATAAGACTCAATTCCCGTGTGACCGTGCTATAAGTCCTTGTTGAGGCCGTGCCTCGCAACTCAATGAGACTCAATCATATCGCCGCCTCGCGGCCCTTTGCTACTAAATCATCAACTGACCCATCCAACTTGTGAACTAAGTGTCACTCGACCAACTTTTTCTTGCGACATCTCCTGACTTAAACTCAAGACAACTCAAACCAACTTATGCAACTTATATGCCGACAACTCAAGACTCGATGCCACATCTTGTGCCGAAGGACGTCGTCTACGTTGTAACCAAATCTTGGGCCCAATATTTTGTGTTCCAACTATACTCACACATTCAACTCGACTTCCTTGATATACTACACTCAATACTCGACTCAATCCAAAGTCATACACACGGATCTGCCGCCATGCCGACTCATCTATATGATTTGGTCACTGGCTCCTAGAGCCATTGTGGACTCCCTTTTAGCTGAGTATAGGATGGACCGGTCAAAGCGGGTAGCTAGCCCCAATGAGCGTCCACTAAATACTTTACCCCAGGCTCAGCTATCCCGCTCACATTCACCCTCCAGTTTTCTCCTAGGCCGGAACGGTCCTGCTGTGGCCACAGGTTATCGTCCGAGGAAACAAATTTACCTTGTCGACAAGTTGTCCATGACCATGCAAGACTCGACTTAAACTGACGTCTCACACAGTCATTCTACCTCTAGTGTTACCATCTTTTTCAGGGCTAAGTTTAATCTCACATCTGAGACCTTGCCTCGACGACCCAGTCGCGAGCATTCTTCTTTCTTGCCTCGACGACCCAGTCGCGAGCATTCTTCTTTTTTGCCCTATCGTTTCATTCAACTCAAGAACAACTATTGAATACTTTCCAAACTCAGTAACTCAACCGTGGCCCGTGTCTTAAAATACTAAGTTCGTGCCATCGTGACTTAAACCAACTTGAAACTCTGTGTGACACCATCGCCCAAGTTATATTCTATATGACGGGCCTTACGATCGTGAGACTATGTGGTTATACCCAGCCGTAGAACTCGTGGGACCGTGCTAGCTACTACTCTTGATGGCTTAACATAACTTGCCTAACTTACTTTGCAACAACTTGACGAGCAAAGGATGCATCAAGTCTTGCGTCGTGGGAACGTGCTGTGCACGCGTTCGACTTTGAACAACCAAGTTATTTGGGGTGCCTAGACTTATGCCACAAGCCGTGCAATATAACTTAACCCGTCGGCGAGCAGAGGCTATGCCACGCCTTGGGCAAAGAGACCGTGCATGCTTTATGAAGCGTTTATGTGGGCAACACCTATGAATTTGGCTAACTCTTAGCTTATGGTGAATACCAACTTTTTCTTCTCCCAAGCCACGGGACGAAGGACCGAGTATCATTTTCAAAGCACGTCGTGCACCAACTCTAAGCCGACCGTTGGACCTTTCCATATTCTAACTCAATTCGACCTGTCGGGATTATTCCCTTTAGCTATGTGAATTCGCCTCTTTTATTATCAAACCTACTTGTACAAGTTAAAAACATGCGATTTATTATGTAAAGGCTAAGATGAGGCAAGTTCACCGAAACTACCCCACATGAGCGAGCGGTCGCCTCGACCGAGCGATGTCTTCGAGCAGCCATTGCAAGGCTAAGTCCGAACGCCGTTGGCGTTTCGACTCCTCCGATTGACTGAACGGGACGGGGCACTACACATCCCCCTGCCCCTCACCCCTCCCCATCGGACCATTCCTCACCCCCCAACCACCAGCACCCCCCTGCTCCTCCCCCTGAGCCACCCGTACCCCCCAACTGTCACGCCCCGATCCGGGAAATCGCTCGTCCTTGCTAGATTTTACCCAAATCATCATCCTCGCTGGGGCGTGATGCCGTACGAGCCTGGAGTTGCGCTCGTACAAGGCAAGATAACAGTTCACATAGTGATTATCTCAAATTCGTAACATAAGCAGCAGAAGGAAACAAAGAATAAAATAAGAATCTCTTTTATTCATAATGAATTGAAGGTTACAAGGCTCTGAATAGCCCAACATAACATGCCAATTGGCTACAATGCTCATGATCTCTCTAGCTCACAAAGGATTACATTGTTCCATACATTATGCCTCTTTATAGCCACCAAGTAGTCTTCGACCGAACATCTCCATGTTGCACGTCTGAACGCCTATGCGGTAGCTCCTCTTGAACACCAAGGACTCCATTCTTCGGCACATCCAAGCCAAGCCCCGCCCCGAACCGAACATACCTGAACATGCACATAAACTAGTGGGGGATTAGTGCTTTCGTCCTCGCTTCGCACTGATCAAGACCCGCTCGCACCCAAACCAAACACTAAATATTTTTAGTGGAACATGCATCTTAAGTTGTGATCTTTCTATTTAGCCTTAGGGTCAGTTTCATGGCAATACTTAAAGCATAGCAACTTAATATAAATGTGTCCAATATCGTGTTCCTGCAGCAGATACAGTTAGATATAATCTGGACATAAACATAGTGAATCGTGCTCATCCCGTTCCTCTTTGCCAAGCCTGCTATGGTTAGAACTTACATAAGCAATCATACGATTGGTGCAACCAATCGATCATAACCGTAAACATATGCATAAGGGTGGCAGGCCCTGCGCCTGCACCCAACTCTTATCTCAGCCCACCGGCCCTATCTATATGAAGGTCACGGTATTTCGTACCGTAATAGACTTGGCATCTTTTATGTGTAAGCCTATGATCACTTCGATACGGGTTGCTAGCCCAGTATCCGAAGGATCCCAAACTTACGGATATCATAGCTTATCACAGCATTGGACGGTCGCAATCCGTCCGAATGATGTGCACCATAAATACCACACATAATTCCCTCCTAGGCCGAACGGTTCCGGTACCCCGGCGTAACCGTCCGAGGGAAGCCGCACCCGTGCACGGGCCATCCGAGTCCATTGACCATACATTACGTACTATAGCATACAAGTCATATCGTTCCAACCAATCTCGTGTTCCATAAACGTAATCCCGCTCCATAAACATATTCGCGTCTCATAAACATAATCCACCATCCTCATCTCATAGCTCCATCGGCATTATGTCCCAACACATCTGTATTGATGCACGACGCCCAACGGCATAGACATCTCATACTTAGGTTAGACGCGTTCCATTTGTAAGTTATTCACATAGCCTAATTCCGTAGTTACTTATTCATTTCTTAGCTTCTGTGCACGAGGGCACGCTTAACTCCATAATCAATGTTCTACGCCTAGTGTTAAATGTTCTCGGAGGCGTGCACATGATGCACATCTCAATATCGTCTTTCAATGTTCTACCATCATTGCCCTACCGCGACCCGTACACTTGATGTACGTCGCTTCAATTGTTCAATGTTCAATGTTCTACCTTAGTGTTTAACGCATCTTAAGACACTCAATCGTCGAGCCACGCTCGCTAACTCAATAGCAACTTTACGCATACGATGATATGTTTTATTAGACGTGAAGGAGTAGGGAGAGAGAGTCAAGAACCTGCCCACCTTAAGCCGATACGCCTTGTCGTCTCGTCGATTGAAGCGGCTCGCTTCCATAACTTGGTCGCATAGCTAACTCTCGGACTTAGCCATTCCTTTGAACTACTCGGTTGATTTGGCCTATCGCGCCCATGCCACAATCCATTGCAAGGCTACGATTTGGTTTCGCGGACACTTCACTGCATAAGGCAAAATGCCGACCTCTTCGTCCAGCGTAAAAGCATCGCCTGCACACCAGATCAACTAAAATCAGCACTTGCTCAACGGGACTTATCCTTTGTATCAATTTGGTCCATAGATTCCAATCGACTTAAAGCTTACCTTTGGCCAACGTAACTCTTGTATCAATTCGCATCGATACTTCATCGGGTCAACGTAACTCTTCGAGTCAACGATTCATCATAATGCACCGTGCGGAGCGGGGCATTACATAATATACCACTCAAAATAAGGTTCGTCCTCGAACCGAAACCAACACTTAAATCCAAGTGTCTTGTTAGATCATTTCACGATCTCGTGCTACTATCGTTGGAATCATACAACTTAGTTTGGATCATACACATATTTTAGGCGTCCCACCAATATATGCATTTCAGCCAAGCTCAGTTGTAGGATATCGGGACAACTAACAAGCTCAACTTAAATCTCAAGCACCAATCAGTCCGTACTTGACTTAGTCAGACTTTAACACATATTCCTAGAGTCCTGCTCGCAAATATCTTCGCATATAACTTGATCCAAACCATAACGTCGATCTCATAAGTTTTTCGCTGGCCACCTAACACTCGCGTTGCATCATGTCATTGTGCATCCGATCGCAACAAGCTCCCACAACGTCCATTCACCCAACCATTTTTTATCTCTCACATAACTCAAGTCTTTCATCTAGTCATTCACAAAATTGGCCTTAACGACATGGACTAAGTCCAACATGTCCAAATTTCTTTGCCTACCATTTGTACTAAGTCTCGCACATAATTATCTCAACACGATTCACGTTCTCGAACTGCCTACGCATTGCGTCTGGGGCTACCCCTGCTAGGTAACTTATCCAGACATCATGCTTAATCTCTCCCGACACAAGAGATCAACTTGAGTCTACGATGCTCAAAAGCAACAATCTTTTCGACCCAAGGTCTCTTACGACATGCCTATCTCTGATTCTCTACCAAGTACGACTCCTTACTCAATTCTCAAATCAATCCCGACCCGTTCGTTTCGTAATATCGATGGTGTGCTCAACAAACATAGCCTAACCGTTACTCAAACCGATCTACGACACAACACATAGGGTCGTTCTACTATCCGTCGCTCTCGCGCATTGCAGAATTCTTGCAATCGCCGTACCGCATCACTATGCTAAATACGTTCCTCAACATCTACTTGATCATCGACCAACCAAGTCTACTTACGCACTCATCCGATCGATTGTAAATTTTTTAACCATATCGATCTCGTCGAAGACTACTTGCTAACTTTCGAAACACGATACTCGCTCGCTTAGACTTATCCTCAACATGCACTACATCATTCCTTATCCTCGACAAAATTTCTTATGCGACTTCTGTAGGGTTATCCTATGGGACTTCAACATTCACTTGATTTGGCAGTCAAGTCTTCTAGGGTCATCTGTCCCGAAACTACGCTCGATAATTGAAGATTATCAATGAGGGACAGTTACAACGAACCATGCTATATCCTATCGCGGAGCCAAATCAATTCCCGACAATTCCTATGGGACTTTACCCAATCCGACATACCAATCCATAATTTATCTACCCCCGCACAACTGATGCGCTGTTAACTACTTGAATCACTTATGCACATTGTATGCCGTTACTACTCGAATCACTCATATATTACCGTCGACTATCTTTGCTAGTCGCATGACATCTACTCGTCTCAAATCCGAGTTTAGCTATTCGTGATCATAGTCCGACACATTCCATACTCATCAAAACCATCCTTGAACAACTTTCGCATCAAACCACAAGTCGAATCCAATTTGCCATGTCTTGTAAGTTTAATCATCCCCGCTGTATGAATCACCATACCAGCGCTCATGCGAAATGATCGCCCTAATTTGGCATGACGTATTTGCGATGCTGGAGTTGTACTCGTATAAGACAAGAATGTCAACGTTATGGTTATCCTCGAAACAATCAGGCACTTTTGATTCATCCAAGTAACATACATCCACTCTCAAATTTTTCGAAGCACTCCTACCGTTATCATCCAAATTGCCATCAACTTAACTTGCATCTTATTCATCCAACAACAATGCTCAACATAATTTTCGTTCATTCGATCAGTGTATCCCCGAGTTATTGTATATCGTCTTTGATACGCCTCAATACCATCGTCGATATGCATAACTTGAACATCTTCCTTTCTCATAAGCTCCAATTCATTGCAATCACTGTTATCATCCGAACTCAAATACGAATCAAGTCTTGCACACATCAAGATTCATTCCGTTATAACTACCATAATCGCGACACAATTTCCAATTCACATATCCATTCACATATCCCTAACTCGCACTTCCCGATTGTGCTACCGACTCATCGTGCTAACTCAAATTCGTTCACACGATTTCCTCGTACCTACTCAACACGTTCCGAACAAGTCTTCGTATTAACTCACGTACATTCGATCGGGTTGACTATTTCCTCAACGTAACATTCCTTCGCTATGCTCCGTCTATCGTTCGGCTTATACTTAACAAATCTTCATCCGACGTATTATCCATAGGTACAGCTTTGCACATAATCGTTCAACTCAATTCATCGAGGCATACTTGCATCGACTTCTATCGAATCACTTCCATTCGAGTCTCGTTACTACTCTGTCCGTTGAGGGCAAACATATCGTAATAATACGATCATCTTGACGTAATCTATCGTAAGTCACCAACGGCTTAACATAGCTATCGCTAAGTGGTATTCCATATACCACTCAAGAATCGAGTCTATCATTATCGATACGACACTTTGCTACACTGATCGCACAAGTGGTATTGCATATACCACTCAAAATCGAGTCATTACTCGACATCACACTCCGCATAGGTCCAACATCTATCTTCCAACCAACTATCCCGTATGGCGATCTTTTGATCCCAGCTCTAGCGTTCGCTTACTCGAGTTGGCACAACAACCAGGCCAACATGCACCATCGTTCACTTAAGTTTGACATACATTCGATCTAACCGTGCCTTAGCGATCATGTCGATCACATACGCAACATTCGCTTACTCAAAGCTCAACGCGACATTCGGCCAACATAAACGTTCGCCTACTCAAACTCGACTTAGCGACCATCTCGACTCGTTATTATCGCATCCACGATCTTCCAATCTCACTCATTGCAACTCATGCAATAACTCATTCTTGATACTGAAGGTCTTTACTTAATCTCGCGCAACATATCGCTATCCATCCGCATAGCCATACAACACGCATCATACCCCATCGACTCGTTGCACCGATGCAATGAACGATTCACGACTTGCTGCACTCCGTGCAACCGACAACACATAACCATTCGTATAGCCACATAACACGTATCGCCTCATATATCGACTCATTGCACTTCGTGCAACCAATAACATGTATCTCTTCGCATTTCGTACGACCAACAACACATAACTCCCCGTACTTCGTGCGACCAATAATACGTATATCATTGCACTTCGTGCGATCAACAATACGTATATCATTGTACTTTGTGCAACCAACATCATCATATTCATTGCACTTCATACGACCAACATTCCATAACTCGTTGCACTTCGTGCAACCAACGTTCTCCGATGGTACCCGGAGATAGCGTTATAGTCACGACATACTTGTGGCAGACGTACGCACTTAATATAAACTTATTGTATGGAACATCCAATGTAGCGTCGAGCAGATACATGAACCATGCGATTGCGGAAACAACTTAGAGTCAACTGAATTCGATAGTGAAGCAACTGAGGGTCAAAGAGATTCATGCACGGTCCAGAAGATGGAACCGCTTTGATACCAACTTGTCATGCCCCGATCCGGGAAATTGCTCTTCCTTGCTAGATTTTACCCAAATCATCGTCCTCGCTGGGGCGTGATGCCGCACGAGCCTGGAGTTGCACTCGTGCAAGGCAAGATAACGGTTCACATAGTGATTATCTCAAATTTGTAACATAAGTAGCAGAAGGAAACAAAGAATACAATAAGAATCTCTTTTATTCATAATAAACTGAAGGTTACAAGGCTCTGAATAGCCCAACTTAACATGCCAATTGGCTACAACGCTCATGATCTCTCTAGCTCACAAAGGATTACATTGTTCCATATATTATGCCTCTTTATAGCCACCAAGTAGTCTTCGGCCGAACATCTCCATGTTGCACGTCCGAACGCCTATGCGGTAGCTCCTCTTGAACACCAAGGACTCCATGCCTCGGCACGTCCAAGTCAAGCCCCGCCCCGAGCCGAACATACCTGAACATGCACATAAACTAGTGGGAGATTAGTGCTTTCGTCCTCGCTTCGCACTGATCAAGACCCGCTCGCACCCAAACCAAACACTAAATATTTTTAGTGGAACATGCATCTTAAGTTATGATCTTTCTATTTAGTCTTAGGGTCAGTTTCATGGCAATACTTAAAGCATAGCAACTTAATGTAAATGTGTCCAATATCGTGTTCCTGCAACAGATACAGTTAGATATAATCTGGACATAAACATAGTGAATCGTGCTCATCCCGTTCCTCTTTGCCTAGCCTGCCATGGTTAGAACTTACATAAGTAATCATACGATTCATGCAACTAATCGATCATAACCGTAAACATATGTATAAGGGTGGCAGGCCCTGCTCCTGCACCCAACTCTTATCTCAGCCCACCGGCCCTATCTATATGAAGGTCACGGTGTTTCGCACCGTAATGGACTTGGCATCTCTTATGTGTAAGCCTATGGTCACTTCGATACGGGTTGCTAGCCCAGTATCCGAAGGATCCCAAACTTACGGATATCATAGCTTATCATAGCACTGGACGGTCGTAATCCATCCGAATGATGTGCACCATAAATACCATACATAATTCCCTCCTAGGCCGAACGGTCCTGGTGCCCCGGCATAACCGTCCGAGGAAAGCCGCACCCGTGCACGGGCCATCCGAGTCCATTGACCATGCAATACGTACTATAGCATACAAGTCATATCGTTCCAACCAATCTCGTGTTCCATAAACGTAATCCCGCTCCATAAACATATTCGCGTCTCATAAACATAATCCACCATCCTCATCTCATAGCTCCATCGGCATTATGCCCCACCACATCCGTATTGATGCACGACGCCCAACGGCATAGACATCTCATACTTAGGTTCAACGCGTTCCATTCGTAAGTTATTAACATAGCCTAATTCCGTAGTTACTTATTCATTTCCTAGCTTCTATACACGAGGGTACGCTTAACTCCCTAATCAATGTTCTACGCCTAGTGTTCAATGTTCTCGGAGGCGTGCACATGATGCACATCTTAATATCGTCTTTTAATATTCTACCATCATTGCCCTACTGCGACCCGTACACTTGATGCACGTCGCTTCAATTGTTCAATGTTCAATGTTCAATGTTCTACCTTAGTGTTCAACGCATCTTAATACACTCAATCGTCGAGCCATGCTCGCTAACTCAATAGCAACTTTACGCATACGATGATATGTTTTATTAGACGTGAAGGAGTAGGGAGAGAGAGTGTAATGCCAGTGGTTCGTGTTACGTATCTTGGTATACGTGTACATATTCTTGACTCGTATTGCATATTTTTCTACATGGTTATTTTGGCATGTCATTGGTTGTGGCTTAACTTGGTTCGGCTTAGCTTGGTTTGGTTTGCTTTTGGGTTCATCATGAACCAAAAGAAAACCCCTACCTACCACCACCACTACCCTTTATTAACCCAGTCCCCTTTCTCTCTCTTTATTATTCTTCTTTTTCCCTATCATAACTTCTTCAACCACCTAGAGAAAGAGAGAGAGAGCTTAGGCAAGTGCAAACTTGCTTCATGATGGATCTCAAGTTTTATTGTTCCATTCTCTTCCTTACTTGATTCCAAGCCTCTTTAGAACTTGGCATTTTCCATTTTGATGGATATTTTCTTGTAGATCTAAGTTTATATTATTTTCGGATTTCTTGGGTTTTGATCTACCAAACTTTATTATTTTCATATTTTGATTGTTCCATGTTGTAGATAATTTAATTTCATGCAGTTTTGGCTTTTGTTTCGCTAGATTTCGACTTCGGATGAGAAAGTTATGGCCTAAACAATTTCTGGTCATTTCTATGTTCATCTGCAGCATGAACAGCATGTCGCAGAAGGCGCATGTCGCAGAAGGCGCATGTTGCAATGAAGCGCATGTCGCGGTAGTCGCATATCATGTCGCAGTTGGCGCATATGATGTCTCTGTTGACGCATGTCGCAGTTGACGGATATGATGTCGCTGTTGGCGTATGTCGCAGTTGGCGCATATGATGTCTCTGTTGACGCATGTCGCAGTTGACGAATATGATGTCGCTATTGGCGCATGTCACAGTTGGCGCATATGATGTCTCTGTTGACGCATGTCGCAGTTGACGAATATGATGTCGCTGTTGACGCATGTCGCAGTTGGCGCATATGATGTCTCTGTTGACGCATGTCGCAGTTGACGAATATGATGTCGCTGTAGGCGCATGTCGCAGTTGGCACATATGATGTCGCTGTTGGCGCATGTCGCAGTTGGCACATATGATGTCGCTGTTGGCGCATGTCGCAGTTGGCGCATATGATGTCGCTGTTGAGCCGCATGAGCCGCATGTCGCAGAATAGGCCGTATAGTGCCTGTTTTGGCTATTCTATGTCTTATTTGCATGATTTGTGGTCAGAAATTCTCCCAACTCCCAACGTCATAGTTGTATATCTTTCCCTTGGCTTCTGGAATATGTCACTAGTTATTTTATGCAAGTTTCTTCCATTTATGATAATGTGAGAATAGAACACGATAGTGGTCCACTGTGGCGCACTCTTGACAAGTAAACTGGCATGATATGTCTCGACATGCTGTTATGACAGCTAGCCTGACATGACAAGTGTGAATGACCTGGACACCGTGGACGATTGCGTTTGTACAAATAAACTGGTACTGTCTTGCATCATGTCTAGGATGGGGATCCCTGAGTACCACGGTCAGGGTTACCTACTGAAATTGACTAAGGCTAATTAACTAGAACGATTCAGTAGTCATGAAGAGATTCCCAGCTACAGGCAATCCCGTTATCTGGGCGCATTAAGTGGACTTGTAGCCTACCGACGAGTAGGGCACATTTCCAGCACACAGTCATGTGGTGCACCCTTCATAAACGGACATTCGACCCGGATAACCGGATGGTCTGCAGGGCTTATGGCTGTTGGGATAATCTCATTGCATCTTGCTAGTAACTAGGCATGTGATAACCCTAGTTAGTTAAAAGTATCAAGCCGTACTCTTGATTGGCCGTGATTGATTGGATGAAGTTTATTCCAGCTTAGTATGATCCTGATCCTGTACAAGATTGTAACAGGACATGATTTCTTGTATCGATAAATGATGGGATACCAAGTTCTGTTCAGATGAAGGGTTACAACCCCGGTCCTTGTTTGGTTTAAGGGTTGTAACTTGGCTATCTGAATAGTTCCATGGTTATCTTATCATATATCGTCCTGCTTATTGTGCCTGCCTTAACTATAAAGATCAGGGGTCCAGTTCTGCTCAGGCGAAGGGTTACAATACCGGTCCTTGTTTGGTTTAAGGGTTATAACCTGGCTTCCGGAGCAGTTCTGTGTCCTCTCTTCGTTTATTGTCTTATTTGCAACCCCCTGTCATGCTCGTCATGTTTTACCTTTACTTCAATACCATGATTATTTATACTGGCCTTAACAATAAAGATCAGGGGTCCAGTTCTGTTCAGGCGAAGGGTTACAACCCCGGTCCTTGTTTGGTTTAAGGGTTGTAACCTGGCTTCCAGAGCAGTTCTGTGTCCTCTCTTCATTTATTGTCTTGTTACCTTATCAATAGTAATTGAGACGGGTTTCTATTCAGGCGAAGGATTGCAACCCCGGTCCTTGTTTGGTTTAAGGGTTGCAGTCTGGCTACTTGAATGGTTTCTCCGTGCTCAATATATTATTGTTATCTCTATTATTATCAGTTTCTTATTTATTATTTATCTTTAATATTCTATTGTGATATGCTGGTTTTAGTTCCTAAGTGAAGCCTCCTTTGTGGCACTTGCTCTTTCTGGGGTCTGACCCAGCTGGTTTTGTGTGGCCAGATATCGGAGCAGCAACAGAGGATCCACCTATCTTCCAGCCCGATGGTGACCACAAGGCGTAACCAGGGCAACGAGTGGGTTTCTTTTGTCCTCCCACTCTATTTGTAAAATTATTCTTTTGAGGCGTTTAGCCGGCGAGCACGTGTTAGCTCGTATTGCACCTTTATTTACTGTCTGCCTACGGGCTGTAATATGAACAAATCCTAGGGTTGATCATGTATTGACTAAAACTCTTGCTAGTCCTGACATTTTGTACGACTAGCTTCATGATCATCCAATATGTAATGTATGGGGCGCCTTACTATTGTATATTGATGCTTTAATATCTTGTGACCGTTACTACTTGCTTGTGATTGAGACAATAGGCTTGTTCTTGACCATAGGAGACTGATGGATTGTAGTTAAACCCTCATATATCTAGACAGCCGTGACCGTATAGTGACGTGGATTCCATTTCATTATACGTAGCTGGCTATGTCTGCCCCCGCTCTTCAGTATTCTGGTTCTGGGGCGTGACATGGTTTAAGTGGTGGCCCATACAGGTCTTGTAATTCAAGATATGTGAGGGTTTACCGAATAGATGTCTCAATCAGTACTCGCCCTTGATCTCTACTCGTATCCTCTTGATCCCTGAAAATCTTGACCTGATCACATGCTTGTATCGTTGATCTGTCCTGGTCCTTCCTTATTGTTTCCTATGTCGTCTTCTTCAGCGGCATTGTTCCTGGACCTACCGATCAGCAAGGCGGAGCACCTCCCGCGGACCAGCAACAACCTGGAGATCAAGTCCAGCATTCAGGAGTAGCCTCCAGAGTCATGCCTACCGAAGGAGAACCACCAGTTCAGCCCGTCCAGCCTGCAGAGCCTGATGATGGCACTTTGGTGGGTCTCATCAGGTCATTATTAGCCTCTCAGGATCGTCGAGGAGATGCCTTGCACCAGGCGGTGGCAGATGCCTTGACCAGAGGAGGTCATCAGGGTAATAGCGCGGCCAACAGCTTCAAGCGCTTGAACCCTCCCTTCTTCGACGGCAGTGAAGATGCGATCGCTGCAGATGCATGGCTTCAGGACACAGAGGTGATTCTAGAAGCAGCCAAGACTCCAGAAGCCGAGAAGGTGGCCGTAGTGCGCCTGCAGTTACTAGATCTTGCCCGCAGCTGGTGGGCAGCGCAGGCCGATGGATTAGTGGCCCCTATTTCATGGGCAGTATTCAGGGAGAGATTCCAGACCAAGTATTTTGATGCTGTAGCTCGGTATGATCTACAGACGAGGTTCACCAATCTGAAGCAGATGGGCAGGACGGTCGACGGATATGCGGCCGAGTTTTCGAGACTTAGTCGGTTTGCTCCCACCTTGGTGGCGACCGAGTTCGATAGAGCCCAGCGGTTCCAGCAGGGGCTCCACCTAGAGATTTTATTGGCGGTGGAGCAGTTTGAGCATCAGACCTTTGATGCAGTATTGAGAGCAGCCCGGAGACATGAGTACACCTCCCACAGGATCGTGGATAGGACCGGAGGTCGGAAGCGATCTCACGGCCAGATGAATCAGTCATCAGCACCAGCCCCGGCAGCCAGGGCTTTGACCATTGGAGCTCCGAGGCGGGCGGCCTCAGTGACGTCGGTTCAGCATTCCACCCCGACGCACCCTCAGCAGCAGAAGCAGAAGCAGTCTTCCGCAGTGGGATGTTCACACTGCGGGAAGCCAGGACATGTGGTATCAGAATATCGCAGAGCACAGGGTTTGTGCTTGGTTTGTGGTGCCCCGGACCACAGGGTTGGGAACTGTCCGAACAGAGGGAGTTCATCCGCCTTCTCTAGTCCTTCAGTTAGAGGACCAGCACCAATCCAGCAGCAGCAGCAGCTGCAGCACCCGTTCCCTAGGCCATTGCCGACGCAGGCCCAGGCATTCCAGCAGCAGAGACAGCAACAGTATGCCCAAGCCTAAGCCCTGATCCAGAGCAGGCAGAGGAATTTTCAGCAGAGGGGACCCGCACCCAGGGGACATGGTCAAGTGCTGGCTTTGACCATGGGAGAAGAAGGAATAGCACCAGGTGAGGTGGTGGCAGGTACTATTCTCGTCAACACCTTTCCAGCTTCAGTATTATTTGATTCTGGTGCCTCGCATTCATTTATGTCTGCACGATTCGTGACACGGGTAGGACTGGAGCCCGAGTCATTATCGGTAAGGCTCAATATACTTACTGGTAACGGACTTGTGGGAGTAGATAGAGTATTTTCCTCGTGTCGGATCGTAGTTAGCGGTAAAAAATTTCCTGCTAGATTGATAGAGTTCCCGATGGCCGATTATGATATGGTCTTAGGGATGGATTGGTTGAGGGACCAGTATGCTAGGATAGACTGCCACATTGGCAGGGTTATTTTTAGTATTCCAGGCAAGCCGGAGTTTTCCTTCTCCCGAGGCAAAGTTGAACCTTCTCCTCCAGTATTGCGGATGGCAGTAGCAGCAGTGCAGTTGTCTCGGATAGTCGAAGAGTTTCCAGATGTTTTTCCAGAAGAGCTTCCAGGGATGCCGCCAGAGCGAGAGATCGAGTTTACCATCGACTTGATTCCCGGGACAGCCCCAGTGTCAGAGAGTCTACAGGATGGCGCCGTCAGAGCTAGAGATATTGTACAAGATGATTGAAGAACTCAGAACCAAGGGATTCATTCGTGCTAGTGGATCGCCTTGGGGAGCCCCGATGCTTCTTGTGAAAAAGAAGGATGGTACGTCCAGATTGTGTGTTAATTATCGTACCTTGAACTCAGTGACAATCAAGAACAGATACCCTCTCCCAAGGATAGATGACTTGTTTGATCAACTCAGAGGGGCGTCAGTATTTTCGAAGATCGACTTGCGCTCAGGATACCATCAGATCAGAGTCAGAGAGCAGGACATCCCGAAGACAGCTTTCAGATCTAGATATGGGCATTGGGAGTTCCTTGTGATGCCATTTGGAGCAACCAATGCGCCGGCTGTATTCATGGACCTCATGAATCGCATCTTTATGCCTTATTTGGATCAGTTCGTGATTGTATTCCTAGACGACATCCTGGTCTATAGCAAGAGTGAAGCGGAGCATGAGCATCACCTCAGAGTTGTTCTTCAGATTCTCAGAGAGCACCAGTTGTATGCCAAGTTCAGTAAATGCGAGTTCTGGCTCGATCGCATTTCGTACTTGGGTCATATCATCACCAAAGGGGGAGTAGAAGTGGATCCCCAGAAGATCGTGGCCATTGAAACGTGGCCGGTACCTAGCACAGTGGCAGAAGTCCGTAGTTTTCTTGGATTGGCCGGTTACTACCGGCGATTTGTTTCAGACTTTGCTCGAATTTCAGCACCATTGACCCAGTTGACCCGTAAGGATGTGCAGTTTGCTTGGACAGCAGAGTGTCAGGATTCTTTTAAGAGATTGAAGCGAGGCTTGATGACGGCTCCTATTCTCACGCTTCCAGATGGAACTGGAGGATTCTCAGTGTATTGTGATGCTTCGGACAGAGGTTTAGGATGTGTTCTGATGCAGCATGGGAAGGTAATAGCTTATGCGTCACGACAACTTCGTGATCATGAGAGGAATTACCCAACCCATGACTTGGAGCTGGCAGCAGTAGTGTTCGCACTTAAGTTGTGGAGGCACTACTTGTAAGGAGATAGGGTGGACATTTTCACCGACCACAAGAGCCTGAAGTATGTTTTCACCCAGAAGGATCTTAACATGCGTCAGAGAAGATGGCTAGAGCTGCTTGTGGATTATGATGTCAACTTGCAGTATCACCCGGGGAAGGCCAACGTTGTTGCAGATGCATTGAGCAGGAGAGCCGGAGTTTATTTCCTAACAACGCAACCAGAGCTGTTAGCCGATCTTCAGAAGATGGGTATAGAAGTTGTCCTCCCTTCCAGTATGGCATTGATGGCCAGCATGCAAGTTCAGTCCACTATAGTCGAGAGGATCCGGATGGCGCAGTCAGCAGATTCCAGGCTTCAGCGACTTAGAGCAGAGTGTGAGGCAGGACGAAGACCAGAGTTATGTATCCATAAAGATGGTATACTTCGACATAGGAAGCGTCTTTGTGTACCCAGTGGAGATATCAGACAGGAGATCATGACGGAGGCTCACAGTTCGCAGTATTCCATTCATCCCGGCGGTACGAAGATGTACCGTGATATTCGTCAGCACTTTTGGTGGAATGGCATGAAGAGAGAGATAGCCCGGTTTGTCTCTCGTTGTTTAGTCTGCCAATAAGTTAAGGCTGAACATCAGAGACCAGCTGGACTACTTCAACCATTGCCGATTCCCGAGTGGAAATAGGAGCATATAACCATGGACTTTGTGACTGGATTGCCTAGATCCCCGGCTGGCAGAGACGCTATTTGGGTTATTATAGATAGACTCACGAAGGTGGCTCACTTTTTTCCGTTCAGAGTTGGTCAGTCGACGGCTCAGCTAGCGGAGATGTATCTCCGGCAGATTGTCAGGTTGCACGGAGTACCAGTCAGTATCACTTCGGATAGAGATTCAAGATTTACGTCGCACTTTTGGCATAGCTTGCAACAAAGTTTAGGAACTCACCTCCAGTTCAGTTAAGCTTATCACCCGCAGACAGATGGCCAGTCGGAGCGTACGATCCAGACTCTTGAAGATATGTTGCGATCTTGTACACTCGACTTCGGTGGTTCGTGGGAAGATCACGTACACCTGGTGGAGTTCTCGTACAATAATAGTTTTCAAGCCAGTATCCAGATGGCCCCGTTCGAGGCATTGTATGGCAGAAAGTGCCGATCTTCGCTAGCATGGGACGATGTTGGAGAGAGGCAGATGCTTGGTCCGGAAATGATTGCTCAGACCGTTGAAGTTGTCAGAAGAGTCAGAGATCATCTTCGAGTTGCCCAAGATCGCCAGCATCATTGGGCCGATTCTCATCGACGCCCTCTTGAGTTTTCTGTCGGTGACCATGTATTCCTGAGGATTTTGCCTAACCACGGCGTCATTCGTTTCGGCGTACGAGGAAAGCTTAGTCCTAGGTATATAGGGCCGTTCGACATTCTGGAGCGAGTAGGAGATGTATCCTATCGTCTCGTTCTTCCACCATCGCTACGTGAGGTGCATGACATATTTCATGTATCCCAACTGCGACGGTATATCCCGGACCCGAGCCACATCCTGGATCATTCGGAATTGGTTGTTGGTACCAACCTTTCGTATGAGGAGAGGCCCGTGTCTATATTGGACCGAAGAGAGAAGATACTCAAGAACAAGACTATCAAGTTAGTCCGAGTTGCTTGGGGTCATCACTCTTTGGGTGAGTCAACGTGGGAGCGTGAGGATGATATCCGATCGCGATATCCCGACCTGTTTGACTCGTAAGGTATAATGTCTTCTTTATGCCTTATGCTTTCAATTCCTTGCTCGAATAAATGACTGCATGATAGACTGCTTGTTATAGCTTACGATTAGTATAGCTTGTCCTTGCAATTCTAGCCTCTTGATTAAATTCCGAGGACGGAATTCTTCTAAGGTGGGTAGAGTTGTAATGCCTGTGGTTCGTGTTACGTATCTTGGTATACGTGTACGTATTCTTGACTCGTATTGCATATTTTTCTACATGGTTATTTTGGCATGTCACTGGTTGTGGCTTAACTTGGTTCGGCTTAGCTTGGTTTGGTTTGCTTTTGGGTTCATCATGAACCAAAAGAAAACCCCTACCTACCACCACCACTACCCTTTATTAACCCATTCCCCTTTCTCTCTCTTCATTATTCTTCTTCTTCCCTATCATAACTTCTTCAACCACCTGGAGAAAGAGAGAGAGAGCTTAGGCAAGTGCAAACTTGCTTCATGATGGATCTCAAGTTTTATTGTTCCATTCTCTTCCTTACTTGATTCCAAGCCTCTTTAGAACTTGGCATTTTCCATTTTGATGGATATTTTCTTGTAGATCTAAGTTTATATTATTTTCAGATTTCTTGGGTTTTGATCTACCAAACTTCATTATTTTTATATTTTGATTGTTCCATGTTGTAGATAATTCAATTTCATGCAGTTTTGGCTTTTGTTTCGCTAGATTTCGACTTCGGATGAGAAAGTTATGGCCAAAACAATTTCTGGTCATTTCTATGTTCTTCTGCAGCATGAACAGCATGTCGCAGAAGGCGCATGTCGCAGAAGGCGCATGTTGCAATGAAGCGCATGTCGCGGTAGTCGCATATCATGTCGCAGTTGGCGCATATGATGTCTCTGTTGACGCATGTCGCAGTTGACGAATATGATGTCGCTGTTGGCGCATGTCGCAGTTGGCGCATATGATGTCTCTGTTGACGCATGTCGCAGTTGACGAATATGATGTCGCTGTTGGCACATGTCGCAGTTGGCGCATATGATGTCTCTGTTGATGCATGTCGCAGTTGACGAATATGATGTCGCTGTTGGCGCATGTCGCAGTTGGCGCATATGATGTCTCTGTTGACGCATGTCGCAGTTGACGAATATGATGTCGCTGTTGGCGCATGTCGCAGTTGGCGCATATGATGTCTCTGTTGACGCATGTCGCAGTTGACGAATATGATGTCGCTGTAGGCGCATGTCGCAGTTGGCACATATGATGTCGCTGTTGGCGCATGTCGCAGTTGGAACATATGATGTCGCTGTTGGCGCATGTCGCAGTTGGCGCATATGATGTCGCTGTTGAGCCGCATGAGCCGCATGTCGCAGAATAGGCCGCATAGTGCCTGTTTTGGCTATTCTATGTCTTATTTGCATGATTTGTGGTCAGAAATTCTCCCAACTCCCAACGTCATAGTTGTATATCTTTCCCTTGGCTTCAGGAATATGTCACTAGTTGTTTTATGCAAGTTTCTCCCATTTATGATAATGTGAGAATAGAATACGATAGTGGTCCACTGTGGCGCACTCTTGACAAGTAAACTGGCATGATATGTCTCGACATGCTGTTATGACAGCTAGCCTGACATGACAAGTGTGAATGACCTGGACACCGTGGGCGATTGCGTTTGTACAAATAAACTGGTACTGTCTTGCATCATGTCTAGGATGGGGATCCCTGAGTACCACGGTCAGGGTTACCTACTGAAATTGACTAAGGCTAATTAACTAGAACGATTCAGTAGTCATGAAGAGATTTCCAGCTACAGGCAATCCCGTTATCTGGGCGCATTAAGTGGACTTGTAGCCTACCGACGAGTAGGGCACATTTCCAGCACACAGTCATGTGGTGCACCCTTCATAAACGGACATTCGACCCGGATAACCGGATGGTCTGCAGGGCTTGTGGCTGTTGGGATAATCTCATTGCATCTTGCTAGTAACTAGGCATGTGATAACCCTAGTTAGTTAAAAGTATCAAGCCGTACTCTTGATTGGCCGTGATTGATTGGATGAAGTTTATTCC
The DNA here is from genome assembly GCA_029216955.1 of Iris pallida. Taxonomy (NCBI): domain Eukaryota; kingdom Viridiplantae; phylum Streptophyta; class Magnoliopsida; order Asparagales; family Iridaceae; genus Iris; species Iris pallida. The sequence goes on from JANAVB010013596.1 coordinate 1,406,035, forward strand.
AGCTTAGTATGATCCTGATCCTGTACAAGATTATAACAGGACATGATTTCTTGTATCGATAAATGATGGGATACTAAGTTCTGTTCAGATGAAGGGTTACAACCCCGGTCCTTGTTTGGTTTAAGGGTTGTAACTTGGCTATCTGAATAGTTCCATGGTTATCTTATCATATATCGTCCTGCTTATTGTTGTCACGCCCCGCTCCCGTAGGAGCGATCGTCCTCGCTAAGGCGTAATGCCGCACGGGCCTAGGTTGCTCCCGTGCAAGGCCAAGTCCAGAAACGGCCGATTTGAGTCTAGGCCACAGAGTGTCCCCATTTGCAGCGGAAAGTAAATGAACACAAGTTGAATACGAAATCAAACTCTTTATTGATATTCAAGAAGTTACAAGCGGCGCTAGGCCGATATTACAGATCGCTCAAGCTCTCTCTCTGAAACATAAAAGGCGTGCCAAGTGGCTTACAACATGGAATGATTTATGGCGATGTTCCGATACATTATGTCCTGTATAGGGTGCTTCAGCTTCTTGCAACGTTCCAAGGCCCCAGAGTTAGCTCCGCGCCTTAGCACGTTCGATGGAAGCTCCGCACCCGCCGGCGTCTCCTGCTTCCTGCAAGCAGACTGTGGGGTTATCAGTACATTGTTATGCACTGGTGGGGAGGCTGGCTCGCCCACAATGCCATCATTACCAAACACGTTCTATAATCTTTTGTGCATCTCTATCATTCATTGTCTTTCTAATCTTGCCTTAGGATCAATTTCATGGCATATTGCATAGCCTATCTCGTGTTACCGAACCCGAGTGTCGCATGGAAATACATGTACGACTTACCCATACTTACCGTCCGGCCTTCCCTGTTCAAGGTAAACCAAGTTAAACCACAAGTCATGAATAATAACATAACACGATTCTTGTACGCATTCAATATCAAGTGTGTGTCCATGTCTCGGGATTCTAGCACGTCGTGGCATGTTCTAGCACGTCGTAGGCACGTTTTAAAGTGTTACAATTCAAGCATGTTCCGGATATTATATTCAAGCACGTTCAGGAGTGTTACATATCGAGCATGTTTAGCATGTTACATTTCAAGCATGTTCAGGAACCATTTCATTCAGTTAACTTAGACTACTTTGATTTCAATGCAAGAACTTGCACGTGGATTGCCACCAGCATAGTCCACTTAATCTACATGCACGGGTCGCTGGCTTCACAAGCCATTTAGGACATTCCCCTGTGGCAATTCTTAACTTAGCGTAGGGTGATGGCTGGTACACCCCGTTAAGTCTCTTGAATATACCCTCCTACTTACGTCTCTTGGTGCCCAAGCCCGCACCCAAGCAGCCCGTAAGCGCCGTTGATTCCGCCTAAGCCGGCCACGGTTTACCCCCCCAACGCCCGTGCCGCAGAATCCTTCCACACGACGGCCACGGTTTACCCCCCCATCGCCCGTGCCGTTTGTCCACGACCATTTCGTATTATCTTGTCTTTTACTTAGCGGCTATCTCCGAGCCGTAGGCTAACCCTTAGCCATAATGCGTTAACGACCAGGTTGGCGTCCGTACAGCGCGGGTAGCAAGCCCCGTTGCACGTGCCCGTCACACCTGTCGCTAGCGTCTTCCATGTCTTATCTTTCATGCCATAATGCGTTAACGACCAGGTTGGCGTCCGTACAGCGCGGGTAGCGAGCCCCGTTGCACGTGCCCGTCACACCTGTCGCTAGCGTCTTCCATGTCTTATCTTTCATGCCATAATGCGTTAACGACCAGGTTGGCGTCCGTACAGCGCGGGTAGCGAGCCCCGTTGCACGTGCCCGTCACACCTGTCGCTAGCGTCTTCCATGTCTTATCTTTCATGTTTTCTTTCTTTTCATGTTATTCTTTCACTTGTTCGTATGTTCATAGAGTCATTCATGTGTTTGTTCAATCTTTCGTTGATTCATTCATTCATGCATTACGCAACTCCCAGTATGGGAGTCGCCTTGGCGACCCATCGGTCCCATAGCCTTCCAATGTTGCTAAACTCTACTCGGAGCGGCTATGTTGATAGCCTTCCCGTTTCATTGTTGTAAACCATTCATTGTTTCATTGTTTGAACGTATAAGGGACATGAACGTGAGCTTGTGCCGTAGCACGAGCGTAGAGCGTGGTGCGAGCGTTTCTATAATTGCCGAGTTCTTTTCCATGTTCTAAACAAGCATGCAAGATGGGATTATTCCCTTAGCTAGGTGCGTTGAATCATTTATTAACATGCATGGTGTTGTCGCCTAGCGATTCTCGTGATAGTGTCCGCATTGTTATGTGTCAAGGCTAAGCACAGACGGGTTCATCGGAGCCACCCACCTTAGCGATGTTCGCATCGGCCGAGCGATACTCCGAGCGCGCCTTTGAAGGTCTAAGCCTGGATCCATCTTGTCGGGCCAATACAAGTCTTGCATCGATTCGCATCGATACTTCATCGGGTTGAAGCAACTCTTCGGGTCGACGGCTCGTTTTGAGTCGTTGCACACGCCATTTGGAATCGGCGTTCCGCTAGGGCGGAGCGGGTCATTACATAATACACCACTCAAAATAAGTCTCGTCCTCGAGACTTTCTGAGTGCAGGTCATCCTACCATTCATTAACTCGTGTTTTCGTGTTTCTTAGACAATTTCATCGAGCGGCCCTATCGTTCGACGGCATCGAACCATATTTGATATCTTTCTAAGTTCCGTGTCGCACGCGTTGGGTCGATTTTATCGAATAGCCTTTCATTCATTTTAGAGTTGATTGTACTTATTCAATTCGAGTATTTCTTCGTCTTGGTTGCTATTTCTCCGTGTCATGGGACGAAGATGGTTTCACGAGGCACATTGTAATTCGTCAAATGTGCGGGTCGAAGGCTGAGGCAAATTCACTTTTCGTTCATCTCGGTCATCGAGATAACCCGACTCGCTCCTCAAGCGTTCTCGTTCATGAAATCAGTATGATTTTCTCTTAGCGGGGTCGACCAAGTCTAAGAATTTCTCGTCGAATTCAAGACCAAGTATTGCACTATCGTCGAGCATAACTTCCTATCAATGGTTCAATTCGTTGTACCAACTTTCACTAGCACGATTTCACGTTCACGACACTCGTTCACTCCCCAAGTCGTGCTAGAACTCATCGTATCACTTGGCCGGATCGTGCACGCATTTCAGGCGTCCCTAAAATACCTGCATTCCGCCTAGCCGTATGATAGAGAATTTGTCATTCTCACTCGAGTCGCATCGTGCACATACTCAAGCGTCCCTGAATATATGTATGTCAGCCGAATCTCGTGAGGGGTATTCGTATATTTGTGATTCACACAATCCATCCATGCCAATCCTCAAGATCAATCCTTCGATTGATAACTCATGAAACAGGGCATTTCGCCTAACCGCTAGGCCATCTTTTCGAGGCTAAGTCAATGTCAGGATTGGAATCATAGTTCCCCAACAATAATGCCAACACTGACCCCAATCCTAGGGTCAAACCAAAGTCGGTAGTACGGGATTTTCTACCCAAGCTCGCGTCACTCAGATTTCTAAACATCGAGCACGATCACCTATTCTCGTCAAGGCATTCGCCGCGTATATCCGAATTCATTCTGATCACATACTTCACATATCCATTCTAACCAATTCATGTATTCGATTACGAGGTCATCTAGCTCGACAATACGTTGCGCCCCAATCTCACGCGAGTCCGATTATCCACGGTGGTTCGTGAATCACCACGCAACGCTCCCGCGAAATAATCATTCTCATCGGGGCGTAACTCTTGTTTGAGTTTAGACTAACTCATTCTCGGTACGCAGATTGGACCTACTAAATCCTCAAACTTAATCATTCAAGCACACCGAATCATTCTCAAGTCATCTTCGCGTCAAACCACAAGTCGAAGCAATCGTATTGCCACGCCGTGTAAATTTGATCATCCCCGCTGGATGAATCACCATACCAGCGCTCATGCGGAGTGATCGCCCTAATCGGCGCGACGCATGTGCGAGGCTGGAGTTGCGCTCGCATAAGACAAGAATGTCGACGTTGGGGTTATCGTCGAAGTAAATCCAAGCATTTCATTTCATCCAAGTCAAGATTTCAATTCGATAGTTTACCCGTCATTTGTTCAACCAGAAAATCCTCGAGCCAAGTTTATCCTTTTCCTCGACACATTTTAATATCCCGATTATAACATCCATCGGAACAATGACATTTGCACGATCGTCATTTGCCGAGTCAGAGTACCCCCGAGTTATCGCATATCGATCTTTGATACGCCTCAATACCATCGACGATATGCGTAACCTGACGATCTTCCTTTGCAACCAATTTCGAGTCATGCGTTGATGCTGTTGTCCGAGTTGGATATTCCTCAATTTTTCCCGATACTCAAGATCAAGTTCAGTCGCTTTTCCCTCAAAGCTCGTTTCAAGATCGTTATTCAAAACTCAAGTCACATTTTATTTGCATCAATTCGACATCGCACGCACGTCCCTCTAAGTTTCCTCGATCAAGACCATCTATTTTTATCCATCGTTCCGAATCATTTCTAACACGCGTTACCCATTCACAAGTTGTCCGAACGACATCTCGTTCGGAACACACGAAGTCACGATCAACTAAGCGTGACACGTTCTAAAGCTTTGCGCGACCGCATCGCTTCGCCGACATACTTGTTCTATCCGTAATTCCTTTAGTCTCGCTCGAACAATTTCTATAACGCCCATACACCACTCAGGGTTCGAGCCACTCGACTAGTCGCTGACACTCATTCTTATTCTTCTCCGAGCCTATCACATACACCACTCGGGTTCAAGCCATCCGGTCTAGCCTACAATCATGTTCGCGTCATTCTCTAGGACGTCCTTTCGATTCGTTCGACGAATCGCTAGCGCAGTCGCTCGCGTCGCAACGACGCACTAACTCTTTTGTACGATTTCCTCTATATCCAAGTCAATCCTCCGTGTACGCCTAAGCGTTAACTCGATAGCGTTTCTATCGATAGACGCTCTAAGTGTAGTTTCGTTCCCGACCGAGCGGTACTTGATATCGCTCGCAACTCGATTGTACCAAAAAGTCGAGGTGCGCGACACGCGGACTAAGTTGTGCCGCATAACCATCCCGTGCAGACTATATTCATGTTTGCACGCTCAGTTGCTAGGGTCAACGCAAGACTAGTTAGGCACGCACGAGATATGTTAACTTTGCATGTGTTCTCTATCGAGTCATGTTTAACATCGTTCGGCACAAAGGCCTTCGCCTATCGATCCCGTTCGACCGAGTACTTGTACGAGCTTTTGAAAATATTAGACTTATTGTATGGAACATCCCAAGGCACAACGAGAGAGAGCGTACACTTCTTTTGTTTCAAAACCGAGCTTTCAAAACTGAGAAGTCGAAATGAAGTCCAAGGACGTAAAGCCGTGCTCTGATACCAATCTGTCACGCCCCGCTCCCGTAGGAGCGATCGTCCTCGCTAAGGCGTGATGCCGCACGGGCCTAGGTTGCTCCCGTGCAAGGCCAAGTCCAGAAACGGCCGATTTGAGTCTAGGCCACAGAGTGTCCCCATTTGCAGCGGAAAGTAAATGAACACAAGTTGAATACGAAATCAAACTCTTTATTGATATTCAAGAAGTTACAAGCGGCGCTAGGCCGATATTACAGATCGCTCAAGCTCTCTCTCTCTGAAACATAAAAGGCGTGCCAAGTGGCTTACAACATGGAATGATTTATGGCGATGTTCCGATACATTATGTCCTGTATAGGGTGCTTCAGCTTCTTGCAACGTTCCAAGGCCCCAGAGTTAGCTCCGCGCCTTAGCACGTTCGATGGAAGCTCCGCACCCGCCGGCGTCTCCTGCTTCCTGCAAGCAGACTGTGGGGTTATCAGTACATTGTTATGCACTGGTGGGGAGGCTGGCTCGCCCACAATGCCATCATTACCAAACACGTTCTATAATCTTTTGTGCATCTCTATCATTCATTGTCTTTCTAATCTTGCCTTAGGATCAATTTCATGGCATATTGCATAGCCTATCTCGTGTTACCGAACCCGAGTGTCGCATGGAAATACATGTACGACTTACCCATACTTACCGTCCGGCCTTCCCTGTTCAAGGTAAACCAAGTTAAACCACAAGTCATGAATAATAACATAACACGATTCTTGTACGCATTCAATATCAAGTGTGTGTCCATGTCTCGGGATTCTAGCACGTCGTGGCATGTTCTAGCACGTCGTAGGCACGTTTTAAAGTGTTACAATTCAAGCATGTTCCGGATATTATATTCAAGCACGTTCAGGAGTGTTACATATCGAGCATGTTTAGCATGTTACATTTCAAGCATGTTCAGGAACCATTTCATTCAGTTAACTTAGACTACTTTGATTTCAATGCAAGAACTTGCACGTGGATTGCCACCAGCATAGTCCACTTAATCTACATGCACGGGTCGCTGGCTTCACAAGCCATTTAGGACATTCCCCTGTGGCAATTCTCAACTTAGCGTAGGGTGATGGCTGGTACACCCCGTTAAGTCTCTTGAATATACCCTCCTACTTACGTCTCTTGGTGCCCAAGCCCGCACCCAAGCAGCCCGTAAGCGCCGTTGATTCCGTCTAGGCCGGCCACGGTTTACCCCCCCAACGCCCGTGCCGCAGAATCCTTCCACACGACGGCCACGGTTTACCCCCCCATCGCCCGTGCCGTTTGTCCACGACCATTTCGTATTATCTTGTCTTTTACTTAGCGGCTATCTCCGAGCCGTAGGCTAACCCTTAGCCATAATGCGTTAACGACCAGGTTAGCGTCCGTACAGCGCGGGTAGCAAGCCCCGTTGCACGTGCCCGTCACACCTGTCGCTAGCGTCTTCCATGTCTTATCTTTCATGCCATAATGCGTTAACGACCAGGTTGGCGTCCGTACAGCGCGGGTAGCGAGCCCCGTTGCACGTGCCCGTCACACCTGTCGCTAGCGTCTTCCATGTCTTATCTTTCATGCCATAATGCGTTAACGACCAGGTTGGCGTCCGTACAGCGCGGGTAGCGAGCCCCGTTGCACGTGCCCGTCACACCTGTCGCTAGCGTCTTCCATGTCTTATCTTTCATGTTTTCTTTCTTTTCATGTTATTCTTTCACTTGTTCGTATGTTCATAGAGTCATTCATGTGTTTGTTCAATCTTTCGTTGATTCATTCATTCATGCATTACGCAACTCCCAGTATGGGAGTCGCCTTGGCGACCCATCGGTCCCATAGCCTTCCAATGTTGCTAAACTCTACTCGGAGCGGCTATGTTGATAGCCTTCCCGTTTCATTGTTGTAAACCATTCATTGTTTCATTGTTTGAACGTATAAGGGACATGAACGTGAGCTTGTGCCGTAGCACGAGCGTAGAGCGTGGTGCGAGCGTTTCTATAATTGCCGAGTTCTTTTCCATGTTCTAAACAAGCATGCAAGATGGGATTATTCCCTTAGCTAGGTGCGTTGAATCATTTATTAACATGCATGGTGTTGTCGCCTAGCGATTCTCGTGATAGTGTTCGCATTGTTATGTGTCAAGGCTAAGCACAGACGGGTTCATCGGAGCCACCCACCTTAGCGATGTTCGCATCGGCCGAGCGATACTCCGAGCGCGCCTTTGAAGGTCTAAGCCTGGATCCATCTTGTCGGGCCAATACAAGTCTTGCATCGATTCGCATCGATACTTCATCGGGTTGAAGCAACTCTTCGGGTCGACGGCTCGTTTTGAGTCGTTGCACACGCCATTTGGAATCGGCGTTCCGCTAGGGCGGAGCGGGTCACTACAATTGTGCCTGCCTTAACTATAAAGATGAGGGGTCCAGTTCTGCTCAGGCGAAGGATTACAATCCCGGTCCTTGTTTGGTTTAAGGGTTATAACCTGGCTTCCGGAGCAGTTCTGTGTCCTCTCTTCGTTTATTGTCTTATTTGCAACCCCCTGTCATGCTCGTCATGTTTTACCTTTACTTCAATACCATGATTATTTATACTGGCCTTAACAATAAAGATCAGGGGTCCAGTTCTGTTCAGGCGAAGGGTTACAACCCCGGTCCTTGTTTGGTTTAAGGGTTGTAACCTGGCTTCCAGAGCAGTTCTGTGTCCTCTCTTCATTTATTGTCTTGTTACCTTATCAATAGTAATTGAGACGGGTTTCTATTCAGGCGAAGGATTGCAACCCCGGTCCTTGTTTGGTTTAAGGGTTGCAGTCTGGCTACTTGAATGGTTTCTCCGTGCTCAATACATTATTGTTATCTCTATTATTATCAGTTCCTTATTTATTATTTATCTTTAATATTCTATTGTGATATGCTGGTTTTAGTTCCTAAGTGAAGCCTCCTTTGTGGCACTTGCTCTTTCTGGGGTCTGACCCAGCTGGTTTTGTGTGGCCAGATATCGGAGCAGCAACAGAGGATCCACCTGTCTTCCAGCCCGATGGTGACCACAAGGCGTAACCAGGGCAACGAGTGGGTTTCTTTTGTCCTCCCACTCTATTTGTAAAATTATTCTTTTGAGGCGTTTAGCCGGCGAGCACGTGTTAGCTCGTATTGTACCTTTATTTACTGTCTGCCTACGGGCTGTAACATGATTGACAAATCCTAGGGTTGATCATGTATTGACTAAAACTCTTGCTAGTCCTGACATTTTGTACGACTAGCTTCATGATCATCCAATATGTAATATATGGGACGCCTTACTATTGTATATTGATGCTCTAATATCTTGTGACTGCTACTACTTGCTTGTGATTGAGACAATAGGTTTGATCTTGACCATAGGAGACTGATGGATTGTAGTTAAACCCTCATATATCTAGACAGCCGTGACCGTATAGTGACGTAGATTCCATTTCATTATACGTAGCTGGCTATGTCTGCCCCCGCTCTCCAGTATTCTAGTTCTGGGGCGTGACAGAGAGTCAAGAACCCGCCCACCTTAAGCCGATACGCCTTGTCGTCTCGCCGATTGAAGCGGCTCGCTTCCATAACTTGGTCGCATAGCTAACTCTCGGACTTAGCCATTCCTTTGAACTACTCGGTTGATTTGGCCTATCGCGCCCATGCCACAATCCGTTGCAAGGCTACGATTTGGTTTCGCGGACACTTTACTGCATAAGGCAAAATGTCGACCTCTTATCGTCCCGCGTAAAAGCATCGCCTGCACACCAGATCAACTAAAATCAGTACTTGTTCAACGGGACTTATCCTTTGCATCGATTCGATCCATAGATTCCAATCGACTCAAAGCTTACCTTTGGCCAACGTAACTCTTGCATCAATTCGCATCGATACTTCATCGGGTCAACGTAACTCTTCGAGTCAACGACTCATCGTAATGCACCGTACGGAACGGGGCATTACACCAACCACCAACAACCAAAATAAGGAGAGAGAGAGAGAGGGGGAGTCATGTATCGGAGAGGGAGAAGAGTCGTCGGAGAGAGTGAGAGTCGCCGGAGAGAGTGAGAGCGCTGGAGAGAGTGAGAGCGCCGAAGAGAGTGAGAGTGCCGGAGGGGGAAGGAGAGAGAGTGAGAGAGAGTAAAATGGGGTGAAATGGATCGTTGGGGGAGAATTTAATTAGAATTTATCGACGTTCATTTTAACGTCGCTAAATTAGTCGCTAATAGCGACGTTTCACGATGACTAGCTCATGTAACTAATATACGTCGTTGTCACGTCGCTATTTTCGTCGCTAGTAGCGACTATTAGCGACGTTTCACTTAAACGTCGCTAATGTGCAAAATTTAGCGACGTTATACGAACGTCGCTAAATTTACGGCGCTAATGGAACAGATTTTAGTAGTGATTACATACCTTTACATGTACGTATACTTTTCATATGGAATCTTTTGACGTGGATCACAAAGTGGCACAATGAAGACAATCATATCATCTTCTCAATGTCTTGTTCTCAATACTTGTCATATTTGTCTCTCATTTTATCCGCTATCATAGACAACTCAAATTCATCATTACTCGTAGCATTCTTCAAAAGAAAGTAGTTAAAAAAAACTATGTTTAAAAAAATCAAAAAAAAAAATTCAACAACCCTTTAAATGCCTTTTGGATACTAAATTCAATTGCATTTGGCCCAAAAAGAATTTTTAATACCAACATTTTTGGGACATCTTTACTGATTTATTTTCCATTTTTGGGACCTAAATTTTTGGGGCCCTAGGCCCATGCCTAGGTGGCCTAGGCTTGGAGTCGGCTCTGATGCCATCATGTCACCTCTATAGGCGAAACAATGGCGTGTGTGTAGCCATCCCCAAAAAAAAAATCTTTCTTTTTTTCATTTTTTTTATATCAGTCCACATCTAGCTCATCCTAGTCGATTCATGTCCACCCGAACTCAAATTTTTGTTTCGCACTTGGTTACCTCAGATCTAGCAAACATACATGCTGACCTATAGTATGGTTTGCAAGTATCCTGCAATTGTCATCGACTTCCCATAGAGCTTTCAAACTCTCAAAAGCTACAACGTATCAAGATTCAATAGTATTGCATTGTATCCAGTGGAAGAAGAGAACGATAATCTCCCCTCTAATAAGCTAGGACTCTTATTATTATTATTCTACTTCTTCCATATTCTTCCAAATCCTGTAACGGTAACTTCAACGAGTGAAGATGTATTCAAAGAGATTGCCGGCTCGATCTCTTCCCCTTCAATGATCATTAATCACACTAAAATAATTTTGTAAAAAAAACAACATATCTTCTGAGTCGCATATGTTTGGAAAATGCTTTATGTACCTCCAAAATTTTATCATTCTATGTTCATCGTTCACATGCCCCTCTCCTATTCGGTTCGGTCCGATTTTTGGTCCAAAATTGAATAATACTCACTCCTACTAACTACGGGTCTGGAAATCAAATCCAGATTAAATTCGTTACAATATTGGGTTGAACCGGATTGAGTAGACTTTTTGACCAAACTTGAACCAGTCCAAGTCGTATTTGACTTTGTCGTCCGGCCCATTACATACCTCGACATGTACGTATACTGTTCCATAGATAACAGGTACCTACAAATTTGGCATGCATACGAGACGAGGATTAAACTTATTAAATCCAAGTTAGGAGCATGTGCTGATGATTTTGACAAAATTTCTGTATCTAACCTGTCCCAAAGTACAACAACATTCTGCATCAAAAGCTGCTTCTTCTAAATCAAAGACCTTGACCGCATGGTCCAGTCTAGGCATGCTTTGAATACCGAGCTAACACTTCCTATCCCCAATAAGTTGGGCTCGGCTAAAGTTTGTGTGGCACGGACCAACTCATCATGATGGTAACAGCATCATCAATAATAAGACCCATCTCAATTTCTAGATTCGTACGCTTTTAATAAGGGGCTGTTTGGATAGATGTAACTCTTTGAAAGTGTGAAAGTGGCACTTGCAGCAAGTTGAGTTTCCGTAGACTTGCAGCAAGTGTCACTTTCCAAAATGTGTTTGGATGTAGTACTTTTTGTCTGGTGAAAGTGGAAGAAAAATGAGTTTGGTGTTTGGATGGTTGTTGAAAGTGGAAAAAAAAAGTTCGGTTGTTTGGGTGGTTGTTGAAAGTAAAGATTGAAGTTGAAAATATGATAACCCATAATTAAATTAATTACGATAATTAAACGCAAAAAATGCATTAACTATTATAATTAAATTAATTACCATAATATAATTTTTTTAAAATATAAAATAAAATTGACATATAATTTATCTTGGTGTATGGATTAAAATTAAAATTTTGATATAAACAATTATTCATTAATTAAATAGATTAATTTTTAATTAGCAAATTAAACAAATTTTTAGGTTAACCTCCAACCCCAGCCTTTCTCTCCTCCAATTAAACAAATTAAACAATTATTCATTACTTTTTTTTATTAGAGAACAAATCTGTGAAAGCTCACACCAACCCCAGCCTTTCTCTCCTCCATCCAGAAAACTCCACACCCTCCCTTCTCTCTCCTCTACGTTAACCTCCAAAACCTCGCTCTCCGTTCGACCCCTACTCCGCAGCCACCTCCACCTCCGGCAAGAAGCCTCCCGTGGTGCAGCGCCTCCCTCCGTTCGACCCTCGCCTCCTCCTCCCTCCACTCCACCGTGGCGTCCCGACCCAGATCCGCCGTGGCGTCCCGACCCGAATCTGCCTTGGCGACCCAGATCCCGACCCAGATCCGCCGTGGCGCCGGACCCCCCACAGTCCCGACCCAGAAGCCTCCCGTCCCGACCCAGATCCGCCGTGGCGTCCCGACCCGGATCTGTCGTGCCGTCCGACTCAGATCCGCCGTGGCGCCGGACCCCCCACCGACGACTCTCCCAGCCGCCACTTGCAGCACACTTCCCCCACTTTTTTGCTGCAACTGGTGAGGAGAAAAAAAGAGGGGGACAAGAACTGGACTGCAACTGAGATTCTCCAGTTGCTGTGTCCAGTTGCTGTGAACCAAACGGTGCAACTCGCGGTCGCTGGCTCCAGTTGCAGCAGAAAGTGCCAGTTGCACCAAAGTTGCAGCGAACCAAACAGCCCCTAAAGCTATAATTTGGACATCAGAATTGTTATATTCAGAAGGTAAAAAATTATTTTTTAGGATAGTAAAATTTAATTTAAATTTATAATTTTAAGATTCTATATTTTATACTATTTCTTTGAAAAAAGAAGAAGAAGAGGATAGTACATAAATTTATATTATTTAGAACTCAAAATTTATATGTTTACTATTTTCATACAAACGTAACATATTCATATTTATTTATTTTATTATAAACGTGAAAGTATTTTTGGCTCTATCTACTATTGATGTTCTAAAAAATCACTTTAAGACCTCGATATTGAAAAAAAAAAATCATTCATTTCATGTATTTTAATAGCAAAAAAAGAAGAAAAAAAATGATTCACAAATGAAAGAAAAAATAGGATAGAAGAAATGGTTCTCATCCCACCCCAATGATTCACTTTTCCATCCAAAGATTCACTTTTTATCCCTTTTTTTCCTCCAAAATTTGTTGTACTTTTTAAATACATAATTTTTTTTATATATTAAAATTATAATTTTTCAAATAAAATAAAAGAACGCATGGCCAGTCCTGAGCATGTTCTTCTGGAGCGATTGAACATGGCCTATATTATAGAGGGCCCTTAATTTTGGAATTTCGTTGTTATGATAGTTTTTATAATACATAGTCAAATATGATATTGTTGTAATGTAGCTCAAGTGACAAAGTGTTTGTTTTGCATGTGTCACACCCCAGAACCAGAATACTGGAGAGCAGGGGCAGACATAGCCAGCTACGTATAATGAAATGGAATCTACGTCACTATACGGTCACGGCTGTCTAGATATATGAGGGTTTAACTACAATCCATCAGTCTCCTATGGTCAAGAACAAGCCTATTGTCTCAATCACAAGCAAGTAGTAACGGTCACAAGATATTAGAGCATCAATATACAATAGTAAGGCGTCCCATACATTACATATTGGATGATCATGAAGCTAGTCGTACAAAATGTCAGGACTAGCAAGAGTTTTAGTCAATACATGATCAACCCTAGGATTTGTCAATCATGTTACAGTCCGTAGGCAGACAGTAAATAAAGGTGCAATACGAGCTAACACGTGCTCGCCGGCTAAACGCCTCAAAAAAATAATTTTACAAATAGAGTGGAAGGACAAAAGAAACCCACTCGTTGCCCTGGTTACGCCTGGTGGTCACCATCGAGCTGGAAGATAGGTGGATCCTCTGGTGCTGCTCCGATATCTGGCCACACAAAACCAGTTGGGTCAGACCCCAGAAAGAGCAAGTGCCACAAAGGAGGCTTCACTTAGGAACTAAAACCAGCATATCACAATAGAATAGTAAAGATAATAAATAAAGAACTGATAATAATAGAGATAACAACAGTAAACTGAGTACGAGAAAACTATTCAAGTAGCCAGGTCACAACCCTTAAACCAAATAAGGACCGGGGTTACAGCCCTTCACCTGAATAGAAACCCGTCTCAAATACTATTGGTACAGTGAAGACAATAAACGAAGAGAGGACACAGAACTGCTCCGGGAGCCAGGTTACAACCCTTAAACCAAACAAGGACCGGGGTTGTAACCCTTCGCCTGAACAGAACTGGACCCCTGATCTTTATTGCCAAGGCCAGTATAAATAATCATGGTATTAAGGTAAGGTAAAACATGACGAACATGGCATGGGGTTGCAATAAGACAATAAACGAAGAGAGGACACAGAACTGCTCCGGGAGCCAGGTTACAACCCTTAAACCAAACAAGGACCGGGATTGTAATCCTTCGCCTGAACAGAACTGGACCCCCGATCGTTATTGTTAAGGCAAGCATCAATAATCATGTCATGTTACAATCTTGCATAGGATCAGGATAAGACTAAGCTGGAATAAACTCCATCCAATCAATCACGGCCAATCAAGAGTACGGCTTGATACTTTTAACTAACTAGGGTTATCACAAGCCTAGTTACTAGCAAGATGCAATGAGATTATCCCAACAGCCACAAGCCCTGCAGACCATCCGGTTATCCAGGTCGAATGTCCGTTTAGGAAAACTGCAACACATGACTGTGTGCTAAAAATGTGCCCTACTCGTCGGTAGGCTACAAGTCCACTGAATGCGCCCAGATAACGAGATTGCCTGTAGCTGGGAATCTCTTCATGACTACTGAATCATTCTAGTTAATTAGCCTTAGTCTATTTCAGTAGGTACCCCTGACCGTGGTACTCAGGGGTCCCCATCCTAGACATGATGCAAGACAGTACTAGTTTATTTGTACAAACACAATCGCCCACGGTGTCCAAGTCTTTCATACTTGTCATGTCAGGCTAGCTGTCGTAACAGCAGGCCGAGATATATCATGTCAGTTTACTTGTCAAGAGTGCGCCACAGCGGGCCACTATCGTGTTCTATTCTTACAAAATTATGAATGAGAAAAACTTGCATAAAATAACTAGTGACATATTCTTGATGCCAAGAAAAATATCTACAACTTCCACGTTGGGAGTTGGGAGAAATTCGAGCCACAATTCGGTCAATTAGGACATATAACAGTTAGAAATAGTCGAAATATGCGTTATGCGGCCTATTCTGCGACACCATATGCGGCCAACTGCGACATGCGGTCTATGCGGCTCAACTGCGATATCTTATGCGGCCAACTGCGACACGCAGCTCAACTGCGACATCATATGCGGCGAACTGCGACATGCTGCTCATACGGCTCAACTACGACATCTTATGCGGCCAACTGCGACATACGGCTCATGCGGCTCAACAACGACATCATATGCGGCCAACTGCGACATGCGGCTCATGCGGCTCAACAGCGACATCATATGCGGCCAACTGCGACATGTGCCTCATGCGACTCAACAGCGACATCATATGCGGCCAACTGCGACATGCGGCTCATGCGGCTCAACAGCGACATCATATGCGGCCAACTGCGACATGTGCCTCATGCGGCTCAACAGCGACATCATATGCGGCCAACTGCGACATGCGGCTCATGCGGCTCAACAGCGACATCATATGCGACCAACTGCGACATGTGCCTCATGCGGCTCAACAGCGACATCATATGCGGCCAACTGCGACATGCGGCTCATGCGGCTCAACAGCGACATCATATGCGGCCAACTGCGACATGCGGCTCATGCGGCTCAACAGCGACATCATATGCGACCAACTGCGACATGTGCCTCATGCGGCTCAACAGCGACATCATATGCGGCCAACTGCGACATGCGGCTCATGCGGCTCAACAGCGACATCATATGCGGCCAACTGCGACATGTGCCTCATGCGGCTCAACAGCGACATCATATGCGGCCAACTGCGACATGCGGCTCATGCGGCTCAACAGCGACATCATATGCGGCCAACTGCGACATGTGTCTTATGCTGCAGATGAACATAGAAGTTTGACCAAAACTGTTTTGGCCATAACTTCTTCATCTGAAGTCGAAATCAAGCGAAACAAAAGCCAAAACTGCATGAAATTGAATTTTTTACAACATTGAACCATTAGTTTTCGAAAATAACCAAGTTTTAGAGGTCAAAACCAAGAAAACTGAAAAGTTATAAACTTAGATCTACAAGAAATTATCCATCAAAATAAAGAAGGCCAAGTTCTAAAGAGTCTTAAAATCAAGTAAGAAAGAGAATGGAACAATAAAACTTGAGATCCATCATGAAGCAAGTTTGCACTTGCCTAGCTATCTTTCCTGGTAGGTGGAAGAGTAAATGGTGGAGAAGAAGAAGAGAAGGAGAAGAATAAATGAAGAGAGAGAGAGTTAGGTGGAAATATAAATGAGGGTGGTGGTGGTAGGTAGGGGTTTTCTTTTGGTTCATGATGAACCCACAAGCAAACCAAACCAAGCTAAGCCGAACCAAGCTAAGCCATATCCAATGACATGCCAAAATAACCATGCAGGAAAATACGCAATAGGAGTCAAGAATACGTACACGTATACCAAGATACGTAATACGAACTATAGGCATTACAACTCTACCCACCTTAAAAGAATTCCGTCCTCGAAATTTAATTAAGAGGCTAGAGGGATAAGAACAAGCTATACTATTCTTAGGCAAGCTATACTAATCAAGCAATCAAGTAATTATTCATGCAAGCAAGGAATCGAAGGCATAAGAAAGATATTATACCTCACGAGTCAAACAGGTCGGGATATCGCGATCGGATATCATCCTCACGCTCCCACGTCGACTCACCCAAAGAGTGATGTCCCCAAGCAACACGGACTAAACTAATAGTCTTGTTCTTGAGTATCTTCTCTCTCCGGTCCAATATAGACACGGGCCTCTCCTCATACGAAAGGTTGGTACCAACAACCAATTCCGAATGATCCAGAATGTGGCTCGGGTCTGGGATATACCGTCGCAGTTGGAATACATGGAACACGTCATGCACCTCACATAGCGACGGCGGAAGAGCGAGACGATAGGATATATCTCCTACTCGCTCCAGAATGTCGAATGGCCCTATATACCTAGGACTAAGCTTTCCCCGCACGTTGAAACGAATGACGCCACGGTTAGGCGAAATCCTCAGGAATACATGGTCGTCGACAGAAAATTCAAGAGGGCACCGATGAGAATCGGCCCAATGACGCTGGCGATCTTGGGCAACTCGAAGATGATATCTGACTCTTCTGACCACTTCAACGGTCTGAGCAATCATTTCTGGACCAAGCATCTGCCTCTCTCCGACATCATCCCAGGCTAGCGGGGATCGACACTTTCTACCATACAGTGCCTCGAACGGTGCCATCTAGATACTGGCCTGGAAACTGTTGTTGTACGAGAACTCCACCAGGTGCACGTGATCTTCCCACGAACCACCGAAGTCGAGTGTACATGATCGCAACATATCTTCAAGAGTCTGGATCGTACGTTCCGACTGGCCATCTGTCTGCGGATGATAAGCTGTACTGAACTGGAGGTGAGTTCCCAAACTTTCTTGCAAGCTACGCCAAAAGTGCGACGTAAATCTTGAATCTCTGTCTGAAGTGATACTGACTGGTACACCGTGTAACCTGACAATCTGTCGGAGATACATCTCTGCTAGCTGAGCCGTCGACTGACCAACTCTGAACGGGAGAAAGTGAGCCACCTTCGTGAGCCTG
Organism: Iris pallida; assembly: GCA_029216955.1. NCBI lineage: Eukaryota > Viridiplantae > Streptophyta > Magnoliopsida > Asparagales > Iridaceae > Iris > Iris pallida. Next base: position 1,423,710 of record JANAVB010013596.1, read on the forward strand.
TCTATGACAACCCAAATAGCGTCTCTGCCAGCCGGGGATCTAGGCAATCCAGTCACAAAATCCATGGTTATATGCTCCAATTTCCACTCGGGAATCGACAATGGTTGAAGTAGTCCAGCTGGTCTCTGATGTTCAGCCTTAACTTACTCGCAGACTAAACAACGAAAGACAAACCGGGCTATCTCCCTCTTCATGCCATTCTACCAAAAGTACTGACGGATATTACGGTACATCTTCGTGCCACCGAGATGAATGGAATACTGCGAACTGTGGGACTCTGCCATGATCTCCTGTCTGATATCTCCACTGGGTACACAAAGACGCTTACCATGTCGGAGTGTACCGTCTTCATGAATGCATAACTCTGGTCTTCGTCCTGCCTCACACTTTGCTCTGAGTCGCTGAAGCTTGGAATCTACTGACTGTGCCATCTGGATCCTCTCGACTATAGTGGACTGGACTTGCATGCTGGCCATCAATGCCACACTGGAAGGGAGGACAACTTCTATACCCATCTTCTGAAGATCGGCTAACAGTTCTGGTTGCGCTGTCAGGAAATAAACTCCCGCTCTCCTGCTCAATGCATCTGCAACAACGTTGGCCTTCCCTGGGTGATACTGCAGGTTGACATCATAATCCACAAGCAGCTCTAGCCATCTCCTCTGACGCATGTTGAGATCCTTCTGGGTGAAAACATACTTCAGGCTCTTGTGGTCGGTGAAAATTTCTACCCTATCTCCGTACAAGTAGTGCCTCCACAACTTAAGTGTAAACACTACTGCTGCCAGCTCCAAGTTATGGGTTGGGTAATTCCTCTCAAGATCACGAAGTTGTCGCGATGCATAAGCTATTACCTTCCCATGCTGCATCAGAACACATCCTAAACCTCTGCCCGAAGCATCACAATACACTGAGAATCCTCCAGTCCCATCTGGAAGCGTGAGAATAGGAGCCGTCATCAAGCCTCACTTCAACTTCTCAAAAGAATCCTAGCACTCTGCTGTCCAAGCAAACTGCACATCCTTGCGGGTCAATTGGGTCAATGGCACAGAAATTCGAGCAAAGTCTGAAACAAATCGCCGGTAGTAGCCGGCCAAGCCAAGAAAACTGCGAATTTCTGCCACTGTGCTAGGTACCGGCCACGACTCAATGGCCACGATCTTCTGGGGATCCACTTCAACTCCTCCTCGGGTGATGATATGACCCAAGTACGAAACGATCGAGCCAGAACTCGTATTTACTAAACTTGGCATACAACTGGTGCTCTTTGAGAATCTGGAGGACAATTCTTAGATGATGCTCATGCTCTGCCTCACTCTTGCTGTAGACCAGGATGTCGTCTAGGAACATAATCACGAACTGATCCAAATAAGGTATGAAAATACGATTCATGAGGTCCATGAATACAGTCGGCACATTGGTTGCTCCAAATGGCATCACAAGGAACTCCCAATGCCCATATCTTGATCTAAAAGCTGTCTTCGAGATGTCCTGCTCTCTGACTCTAATCTGATGATATCCTGACCGTAAGTCAATCTTCGAGAACACGGCTGCCCCTTTGAGTTGATCAAACAAGTCATCTATCCTCGGGAGAGGGTATCTGTTCTTGATTGTCACCGAGTTCAAGGTACGATAATCAACACACAATCTGGACGTACCATCCTTCTTTTTCACAAGAAGCATCGGGGCTCCCCAAGGCGATCCACTAGCACGAATGAATCCCTTGGTTCTGAGTTCTTCAATCATCTTGTACAATATCTCTAACTCTGACGGCGCCATCCTGTAGACTCTCTCTGACACTGGGCCTGTCCCGGGAATCAAGTCGATGGTAAACTCGATCTCTCACTCTGGCGGCATCCCTGGAAGCTCTTCTGGAAAAACATCTGGAAACTCTTCGACTATCTGAGGTAACTGCACTGCTGCTACTGCCATTCGTAATACTGGAGGAGAAGGTCCAACTTCGCCTCGGAAGAAGGAAAACTCTTGCTCGCCGGGAATGCTAAAAACAACCCTGCCAATGTGGCAGTTTATCCTAGCATACTGGTCCCTCAACCAATCCATCCCTAAGACCACATCATAATCGGCCATCGGAAACTCTATCAATCTAGCGGGAAATTTTCTACCGCTAACTACGATTCGACAGGAGGAAAACACTCTATCTACTCCCACAAGTCCGTTACCAGTAAGTATATTGAGCCTTACTGATAATGACTCGGGCTCCAGTCCTATCCGTGTCGCGAATCGTGCAGACATAAATGAATGCGAGGCACCAGAATCAAATAATACTGAAGCCGGAAAGGTGTTGACGAGAATAGTACCTGCCACCACCTCACCTGGTGCTATTCCTTCTTCTCCTATGGTCAAAGCCAGCACTTGACCATGTCCTCTGGGTGCGGGTCCCCTCTGCTGAAAATTCCTCTGCCTGTTCTGGATTAGGGCTTGGGCTTGGGCATACTGCTGCGGTCTCTGCTGCTGGAATGCCTGGGCCTGCGTCGGCAATAGCCTCGGGAACGGGTACTGCAGCTGCTGCTGCTGCTGGACTGGTGCTGGTCCTCTAACTGAAGGACTAGAAAAAGCGGATGAACTCCCCCTGTTCGGGCAGTTCCCAACCCTGTGGTCCGGGGCACCACAAACCAAGCACAAACCCTGTGCTCTACGACACTCGGATACCACATGCCTTGGCTTTTCGCAGTGTGAACATCCGACTGCGGAAGACTGCTTCTGCTTCTGCTGCTGAGGGTGCGTCGGGATGGAATGCTGAACCGACGTCACTGAGGCCGCCCGCCTCGAAGCTCCAATGGTCAAAGCCCTGGCTGCCGGGGCTGGTGCTGAAGACTGATTCATCTGGCCGTGAGATCGCTTCCGACCTCCGGTCCTATCCACGATCCTCTGGGAGGTGTATTCATGCCCCCGGGCTGCTCTCAACACTGCATCAAAAGTCTGATGCTCAAACTGCTCCACCGCCAATAAAATCTCTAGGTGGAGCCCCTGTTGGAACCGCCGGGCTCTATCGAACTCGGTCGCCACCAAGGTGGGAGCAAACCGACTAAGCCTGGAGAACTCGGCCGCATATCCATCGACCGTCCTGTCCATCTGCTTCAGATGGGTGAATCTCATCTATAGATCATATCGAGCTACAGCATCAAAATACTTGGTCTGGAATCTCTCCCTGAATACTGCCCATGAAATAGGGGCCACTAATCCATCGGCCTGCGCTGCCCACCAGCTGCGGGCAAGATCTAGTAACTGCAGGCGCACTACGGCCACCTTTTCGTTCTCTGGAGTCCTGGCTGCTTCTAGAATTACCTCTGTGTCCTGAAGCCATGTATCTGCAGCGATCGTATCTTCACTGCCGTCGAAGAAGGGAGGGTTCAAGCGCTTGAAGCTGTTGGCTGCGCTATTACCCTGATGAGCTCCTCTGGTCAAAGCGTCTGCCACCGCCTGGTGCAAGGCATCTCCTCGACGATCCTGGGAAGCTAATAGGGACCTGATGAGACCCACCAAAGTGCCATCATCAGGCTCTGCAGGCTGGACGGGCTGAATTGGGGGTTCTTCTTCGGTAGACATGACTCTGGAGGCTACTCCTGAATGCTGGACTTGATCTCCAGGTTGCTGCTGGTCCGCGGGAGGTGCACTGCCTTGCTGATCGGCAGGTCCAGGAACAATGCCGCTGAAGAAGACGACATAGGGAACAATAAAGAAGGACCATGACAGATCAACGATACAAGTATGTGATCAGGTCAAGATTCTCAGGGATTTGAAGATACGAGCAGAGATCAAGGGCGAATAATGATTGAGACATCTATTCGGTAAACCCTCATATATCTTGATTTACAAGACCTGCATGGGCCACCACTAAAACCATGTCACGCCCCAGAACCAGAATACTGAAGAGCGGGGGCAGACATAGCCAGCTACGTATAATGAAATAGAATCTACGTCACTATACGGTCACGGCTGTCTAGATATATGAGGGTTTAACTACAATCCATCAGTCTCCTATGGTTAAGAACAAGCCTATTGTCTCAATCACAAGCAAGTAGTAACGGTCACAAGATATTAAAGCATCAATATACAATAGTAAGGCGTCCCATACATTACATATTGGATGATCATGAAGCTAGTCGTACAAAATGTCAGGACTAGCAAGAGTTTTAGTCAATACATGATCAACCCTAGGATTTGTCAATCATGTTACAGCCCGTAGGCAGACAGTAAATAAAGGTGCAATACGAGCTAACACGTGCTCGCCGGCTAAACGCCTCAAAAGAATAATTTTACAAATAGAGTGGGAGGACAAAAGAAACCCACTCGTTGCCCTGGTTACGCCTGGTGGTCACCATCGGGCTGGAAGATAGGTGAATCCTCTGGTGCTGCTCCGATATCTGGGCACACAAAACCAGCTGGATCAGACCCCAGAAAGAGCAAGTGCCACAAAGGAGGCATCACTTAGGAACTAAAACCAGCATATCATAATAGAATAGTAAAGATAATAAATAAAGAACTGATAATAATAGAGATAACAACAGTAAACTGAGTACGAGGAAACTATTCAAGTAGCCAGGTCACAACCCTTAAACCGAACAAGGACCGGGGTTGCAGCCCTTCACCTGAATAGAAATGCGTCTCAAATACTATTGGTACAGTGAAGACAATAAACGAAGAGAGGACACAGAACTGCTCCGGGAGCCAGGTTATAACCCTTAAACCAAACAAGGACCGGGGTTGTAACCCTTCGCCTGAACAGAACTGGACTCCTGATCTTTATTGCCAAGGCCAGTATAAATAATCATGGTATTAAGGTAAGGTAAAACATGACGAACATGGCATGGGGTTGCAATAAGACAATAAACGAAGAGAGGACACAGAACTGCTCCGGGAGCCAGGTTACAACCCTTAAACCAAACAAGGACCGGGGTTGTAACCCTTCGCCTGAACAGAACTGGACCCCCGATCGTTATTGTTAACGCAAGCATCAATAATCATGTCATGTTACAATCTTGCATAGGATCAGGATAAGACTAAGCTGGAATAAACTCCATCTAATCAATCACGGCCAATCAAGAGTACGGCTTGATACTTTTAACTAACTAGGGTTATCACAAGCCTAGTTACTAGCAAGATGCAATAAGATTATCCCAACAGCCACAAGCCCTACAGACCATCCGGTTATCCAGGTCGAATGTCCGTTTAGAAAAAATGCAACACATGACTGTGTGCTGGAAATGTGCCCTACTCGTCGGTAGGCTACAAGTCCACTGAATGCGCCCAGATAACGGGATTGCCTGTAGCTGGGAATCTCTTCATGACTACTGAATCATTCTAGTTAATTAGCCTTAGTCTATTTCAGTAGGTACCCCTGACCGTGGTACTCAGGGGTCCCCATCCTAGACATGATGCAAGACAGTACTAGTTTATTTGTACAAACATAATTGCCCATGGTGTCCAAGTCTTTCATACTTGTCATGTCAGGCTAGCTGTCGTAACAGCAGGCCGAGATATATCATGTCAGTTTACTTGTCAAGAGTGCGCCACAGCGGGCCACTATCGTGTTCTATTCTTACAATATTATGAATGAGAGAAACTTGCATAAAATAACTAGTGACATATTCTTGATGCCAAGGAAAAGATCTACAACTTCCACGTTGGGAGTTGGGAGAAATTCGAGCCACAATTCGGTCAATTAGGACATATAACAGTTAAAAATAGTCAAAATATGCGTTATGCGGCCTATTCTGCGACACCATATGTGGCCAACTGCGACATGCGGCCTATGCGGCTCAACTGCGACATCTTATGCGGCCAACTGCGACACGCGGCTCAACTGCGACATCCTATGCGGCCAACTGCGACATGCGGCTCATGCGGCTCAACTGCGACATCTTACGCGGCCAACTGCGACATGCGGCTCATGCGGCTCAATAGCGACATCATATGCGGCCAACTGTGACATGCGGCTCATGCGGCTCAACAGCGACATCATATGCGGCCAACTGCGACATGTGTCTCATGCGGCTCAACAGCGACATCATATGCGGCCAACTGCGACATGTGCCTCATGCGGCTCAACAGCGACATCATATGCGGCCAACTGTGACATGTGCCTCATGCGGCTCAACAGCGACATCATATGCGACCAACTACGACATACGGCTCATGCGGCTCAACAGCGACATCATATGCGGCCAACTGCGACATGTGCCTCATGCGGCTCAACAGCAACATCATATGCGGCCAACTGCGACATGCGGCTCATGCGTCTCAACAACGACATCATATGCGGCCAACTGCGACATGTGCCTCATGCTGCAGATGAACATAGAAGTTTGACCAAAATTGTTTTGGCCATAACTTCCTCATCCGAAGTCGAAATCAAGCGAAACAAAAGCCAAAACTGCATGAAATTGAATTTTCTACAACATAGAACCATTAGTTTTCGAAAATAACCAAGTTTTAGAGGTCAAAACTAAGAAAACCGAAAAGTTATAAACTTAGATCTACAAGAAATTATCCATCAAAATGAAAAAGGCCAAGTTCTAAAGAGTCTTAAAATCAAGTAAGGAAGAGAATGGAACAATAAAACTTGAGATCCATCATGAAACAAGTTTGCACTTGCCTAGCTCTCTTTTCTGGTAGGTGGAAGAGTAAATGGTAGAGAAGAAGAAGAGAAGGAGAAGAATAAATGAAGAGAGAGAGAGTTAGGTGAAAATATAAATGAGGGTGGTGGTGGTAGGTAGGGGTTTTCTTTTGGTTCATGATGAACCCACAAGCAAACCAAACCAAGCTAAGCCGAACCAAGCTAAGCCATATCCAATGACATGCCAAAATAACCATGCAGAAAAATACGCAATAGGAGTCAAGAATACGTACACGTATAGCAAGATACGTAATACGAACTATAGGCATTACAGCATGTGTGAGGTACAAGGTTCAATCCCTTACATTTCTTTTTTATTAATATATTTTTTTTCCTTTTTTTGAAAAGCTTTTATATCCAAAAATCTCTATCGTCTACTAGTAAAGAATATATGTTTCAAGAAAAAAAATTTGATATATTGTTGAATAAAATTTTAATTAGCAAGTAAAGCACAAGATATTTGGGGTAAACTGATACATGTTTCGATGTGTATTATTTGAATTTGTTTTGTTAAAAAACTTTTACATGCCAGAAACTTGTAGCCTTTGTGAAAAATAATTACAAGGTTGGAACTTGAAAAAGTAACTTGATATTTTTTTAACATAATCATAACAAGTAAGCACGAGTTTTTGAAAAATAAAAGATGATTCAAACCAAAGTGTATTTGAATCAAAAAAAATATTGCTAGTATGCATATTTGACATTTTGATTAACTTGCTTCGTCATCTCTTTGCAAACAAGCTTCTTCTGCAAATCAATTTATGTAGATAATGTAGATTTTAGTAGTATTTTTAAAAAAATTCAATATTATAGTCGTTCGATCATTACAATTCTTCTCAATGCATGGAAGTAAAAAATGATATTTTCTTGTTAAATTTTACTTATACACATTGGTTGTTTTGTAAGAAGAATTAAATTAAACATAGCGCGTCATTAATATATATTATCGATTTTTTTATACATAAAATACGGTCTTATATTCAATTTTTTGAACAGGGCCCTCTGAATCTCATAACCGGCCCTGAAAGAACAGATAATTGATTTCCTTTCATTTCCTTTTCTACGAACCAAAATAAAGTATAATGTCATTCAAAGGAGAGGTATGTTGTCCCGAAAATGAGTGTCTCAATCATATTTCTTTTCCTATAACAATTTTTTTATTCATAATTATTTATTTTTTTAATTAAAAATATATACAAGTTACATGTATAGAGGAGAAAATATGGTTGGAATACCCATTTTAGAGTGTCACGCCCCAGAACCAAAATACTGGAGAGCGGGGGCAGACATAGCCAGCTACGTATAACGGAATGGAATCCACACCGCTATACGGTCACGGCTGTCTAGATATGTGAGAGTTTCACTACAATCCATCAGTCTCTTAAGGTCATAAAATAGCCTATTGTCTCAATCTCAACCAACTAATAATAATCACAAGATATCAGATCACCAAATATACAATTGTAAGGCGTCCCAAACATTACATATCCAGATGATCATGAAGCTAGTCGTACAAAATATAAGGACTAGCAAGAGTTTAAGTCATACATGATCAACCTCGAGTTTCCAATCATGCTTACAGCACGTAGGCAGACAGTAAATAAAGTTGCAAACAAGCTAACACTTGCTCGGCGGCTAAACGCCTCAAAAAAATAATTTTACAATAGAGTGGGAGAGCAAAAATAAACCCACTCGTTGCCCTGGTTACGCCTGGTGACCACCATCGGGCTGAAAAGCAGGGAGATCCTTTGGTGCTGCTCCGGTATCTGGCCATACAAAACCAGCTGGGTCAGACCCCAGAAAGAGCAAGTGCCACAAAGGAGGCTTCACTTAAGAACTAAAACAAGCAATTAGCACAAGAGTAAAATTACATAATAAAAGGCAGTAGTTTAAGAAAAAAAAGCATGATGGGTGATTATAAAAGACAATCTTGTATAGAATCACTAAAAGACAGGACATATGGAAAGAAAGCATGACAGGATGATATACGATGAGATAACCATGGGACTATTCAGATAGCCAGGTTACAACCCGTAAACCAAACAAGGACCGGGGTTGTAACCCTTCGTCTGAACGGAACTTGGTTTCTCTCACCATTTATCGGCAAGATAAATATAAGAAATCAGGTCAAGTAACATTCTGGAGTGACAATCATTATAGTGACAATCATTATGGTGACAATCTGGAGAGTACAAGGCATTAGAGTGACAATATGGAGTGACAATCATTATAGTGACAATCTGGAGTGACAATCATTATAGTGACAATCTGGAGTGACAATCATTCAATCATTCTGGTACAATCTTACAATTAATCAATTCTAGACAATACTATACTGGACTAGACTCCATCCAAGCAATCACGGCCAATCATTGCCTACGGCTTTCTACATTAACTAACTAGGGTTATCACAATCCTAATTACTAGCAAGATACAATGAGATGCTCCAAGTAGTCACAGGCCCTGCAGCTATCTAGGTTATCCAGGCAATCATTATAGTGACAATTTAGAGAGTACAATACATTAGAGAGATAATAGAGTTCAATCATTAAAGTGACAATCAAGAGTGCCCCACATGACATTGGGCAGGAAATGTGTCCTACTCGTCGGCAGGCTACAAGTCCAAACATTTGCGGCCGGGATAACGGGATCGCCTGTAACTGGAGAACATCTCTTCATGTCTAGTGAATTATACTAGTCATTAACCTTAGTCCATTTCAGTAGGTACTCCTGACCGTGGTACTCAGGAGTCCCCTCCTAGACATGATGCAAGATAGGATTGGATTATTTATACAAGCACAATCGCCCACGGTGTTTGGATTAATTATACAAGTCATGTCATGTCAGGTAGCCGTCCCAACAGCTGTTCAAGATAATTATGCGGGGTTTATCATGTCAAGTGTTCTTGTCAGGAGTGCGCCACGCCGGGCCACTATCAGGTCATGTCAGGTTTTCTTGTCAAAAGTGCACCACTACGGGTCACTATCGTGTCATGCTCAGGTTTCATTTCCAAACATATTAAACAAATCCATGATTATCAAGTTCATGACAAAAGGCGTAAGGATATAAAATGGACGTAAATATCTAATAAAATATCAATATTCAGGGCTATAGAAGAGCCATGCGGCTAAGTCATATGCGGTCAGGAAAGGGTAGACTCATGTGGCTAGAAGAGAACAGCCCATGCGGCTGAATCAGTGGTTCCATGTGGCCAAGGATTTGGGTTCAACATGGAGCAGGCGCGCGGCTTCATGCGGCTAGAAGAAAGCCCAAGGCGCATGCGGCTCAGGGTTGCTGGAAGTCCATGCGGCCAGGAAGAACTGGGACTCATGCGGCTGGCTAACACTCAGGTATATACGACCGGGCAAGTGAAGTTCCATGCGGCTCGATGTGGTGGGCGCATGTGCGACTGCAAGGGCAAGGGGCGCATGCGGCTGAAAGGAAACCGAGCCTATGCGGCCAGGAGCATTGGAGTCTATGCAGCTCAGAAGGGAAGAGTGCTCATGCGGCTAGGTCAATACAGGCTCATGCGGCCGGAACTGCACGCTCATGCGGCTCAAGGATCAGGGCCTATGCGGTCCACAAGTGCTAGAGTTCATGCGGCTCAAGGAGATGGGCACATATGCGGCCGATGGGGAATGAGCCCATGCGGCTCAGGAAATTCAGAACTTATATGACTGGGAATTAGGGCGAGTCATGCAGCTAAGTGAGTTTGACTCTCATGCGGCTCAAGAACTTCCAGTCATGCGACTGGATAGAACACTTGCCGCATGAATATTCATGCGGTCAAGTCAAGCACTGTTCATCTTCTCCAAAATTTCAGAGAAGAAGAACACCATGAGAGCCAAGTCCTCAAGCTCCATAACTCCATCATCCGGAGCCTAAATCCGAACTTCCTTAGGTCAAAATAGGGTAGAACGAGATTCTCTACAACATGGAACCATCAAAACATAAAAATAACAAGATTAAGTAGATCAAAACCCAAGAAATCCGAAAATGAAATAAACTTAGATCTACAAGAATCTAGCCATGGAAATTAAAAATGTCAAGTACTAAAGTGCTTTAGAATGCAGTAAGGAAGAGAATGAAGCAATAAAAATTGGAGTTCCTCCATGAAGCAAGTTGCACTTGCCTAGACCTCTCTCTCCTCACTCTGGTAGGTAAGGAAGTAAATGAGGAAGAAGAAAAAGAGTAATGAAGAGAGAGAAAGAAGAAATGGCAATAAATACAAATGGTGGTGGTAGGTAGGGGGTTCACCTTGGGTTCATCATGAACCCAATCAAAACCAAGCCAAGCCGAACCAACCAACCCGAACCAGGAATAAACCAAGCCAAGAAGGAAATCATGCAATACAAGAATAAAATACGTACACGTATTCCAAGAAATACGTAATACGAACCACAGGCATTACAACTCTATCCACCTTAAAAGAATTCCGTCCTCGGAATTTAATCAAGAGGCTAGAGGAGCAATGACAAGCTACATTAATCACATGCAAGCTATAACTAGGCAGACAATCACTTATTCAAGCAAGAAATCGAAGGCATGAGGCATAAGTAGACATTATACCTCACGAGTCAAACAAGTCGAGATAACATGATCGGATATCATCCTCACACTCCCACGTTTGACTCTCCCAAAGAGTGATGAACTCAAGCAACACGAACTAAACTGATAGTCTTGCGCTTGAGGTCTCTCTCTTTGGTCAAACAGGGACACGGGCCTCTCCTCATACGAAAAGGTTAAAGGCTATTGGTACCAACCTTTTCGAATGATCTAGGAAATGGCTCAGGCCCGGGATGTACCGTTGTAATTAGGATACATGAAATACGTCATGCACTCCGCATAATGACGGTAGAAAAGCAAGATGAGAGGACACATATACCTCTCGGTCGATTCTGAACCTGAGCCTGGGCTAGGGCAAACTGCCGCGGGTTCTGTTGCTGAAAAGTCTGGGCCTGAGTCGGCAAGGGCCTCGGGAACGGAAACTGCTGTTGCTGGTGAACTGGAGCTGGTGCTGGTGCTGGTGCTGGTCCCCTAACCGAAGGACTAGATACTGTCGATGCTGAATCAACTCTGAAAGGGCAGGACCCTACCCTATGATCCGGTGCTCCACACAATAAACACAATCCCAACGCCTTGCGACATTCTGCTGCCACGTGTCCAGGCTTCCCACAATAAGAACAACCTGCGACGGAAGACTGTGCTTGCTTCTATTTCTGCTGAGGGTGCGTCGGGGTTGAGTGCTGAACCGACGTAACTGAAGCTGCTCGCCTCGGAGCTCCAATAGTTAAAGCCCTAGCTGCCGGGGCCGGTGCTGAAGACTGATTCATCTGACTATGGGACCGCTTCCGACCTCCGGTCCTGTCCACTATTCTCTGGGAGGTATACTCGTGCCTCCTTGCTGCTCGCAATACCGCATCATAGGTCTGATGCTCGAACTGTTCTACTGCTAATATAATCTCCAGGTAAAGTCCCTGTTGGAACCTCTGCGCTCTGTCAAACTCGGTTGCCACCAAGGTGGGAGCAAATCGACTGAGTCTGGAAAACTCGACCGTATATCCGTCGACCGTCCTCCCCATCTGCTTAAGATTACTGAACCTGGTCTGCAAGTCATACCGAGCCACTGCATCATAATACTTGGTCTGGAACTTTTTGCTGAACACTGCCCAGGGGACAGGTGTTGCCAATCCTACTGCTTGTGCGGCCCACCAACTGTGGGCTAGATCCAATAACTGTAGGTGCACCACAGCCACATTCTCGTCTTCTGGAGTCTTCGCAGCTTCGAGAATCTCCTCTATATCTTGTAGCCAAGCATCGGCAGCAATGGCATCCTCGCTGCCATCGAAGAATGGAGGGTTCAGGCGCTTGAAACTGTTGACCGCACTGTTCCCTCGAGGACCACTTCTATTCAGAGCACCTTGTACTGCTTGGTGCAGGGCATCTCCCTGACGATCTTGGGACGTAATCTACTCACGGACGAGTCCTACCAATCCTCCATCCCCTGACCCTGCTGGCTGGACGGGCTGAACTGGCGGTATTGGTTCTCCAGAAGGTACGGCTCGGGAGGCTGCTGCTGAGTGCTGGGCCTGATCTTCTGGTTGCTGCTGGTCCACGGGAGGTGATCCGCCTTGCTGATCGGCAGGTCCAGGTTCAATGCCGCTGAAGAAGACGACATGGGAACAATAAGGAAGGACCAGGACAGATCAACGATTACAAGCATGTGATCAGGACAAGAATTTTCAGGAATCAAGAGGATACGAGCAGAGATCAAAGGCGAGTACCGATTGAGACATCTATTCGGTAAACCCTCACACATCTTGATTAACAAGACCTGCATGGGCCACCACTTAAACCATATCACGCCCCAGAACCAGAATACTGGAGAGCGGGGGCAGACATAGCCAGCTACGTATAACGGAATGGAATCCACACCGCTATACGGTCACGGCTGTCTAGATATGTGAGGGTTTCACTACAATCCATCAGTCTCTTAAGGTCATAAAATAGCCTATTGTCTCAATCTCAACCAACTAATAATAATCACAAGATATCAGATCACCAAATATACAATTGTAAGGCATCCCAAACATTACATATCCAGATGATCATGAAGCTAGTCGTACAAAATGTAAGGACTAGCAAGAGTTTAAGTCATACATGATCAACCTCGAGTTGCCAATCATGCTTACAGCCCGTAGGCAGACAGTAAATAAAGTTGCAAACGAGCTAACACTTGCTCGGCGGCTAAACGCCTCAAAAGAATAATTTTACAATAGAGTGGGAGAGCAAAAATAAACCCACTCGTTGCCCTGGTTACGCCTGGTGACCACCATCGGGCTGAAAAGCAGGGAGATCCTTTGGTGCTGCTCCGGTATCTGGCCATACAAAACCAGCTGGGTCAGACCCCAGAAAGAGCAAGTGCCACAAAGGAGGCTTCACTTAAGAACTAAAACCAGCAATTAGCACAAGAGTAAAATTACATAATAAAAGGCAGTAGTTTAAGAAAAAAAAGCATGATGGGTGATTATAAAAGACAATCTTGTATAGAATCACTAAAAGACAGGACATATGGAAAAAAAGCATGACAGGATGATATACGATGAGATAACCATGGGACTATTCAGATAGCCAGGTTACAACCCGTAAACCAAACAAGGACCGGGGTTGTAACCCTTCGTCTGAACGGAACTTGGTTTCTCTCACCATTTATCGGCAAGATAAATATAAGAAATCAGGTCAAGTAACATTCTGGAGTGACAATCATTATAGTGACAATCATTATGGTGACAATCTGGAGAGTACAAGGCATTAGAGTGACAATCTGGAGTGACAATCATTATAGTGACAATCTGGAGTGACAATCATTATAGTGACAATCTGGAGTGACAATCATTCAATCATTCTGGTACAATCTTACAATTAATCAATTCTAGACAATACTATACTGGACTAGACTCCATCCAAGCAATCACGGCCAATCATTGCCTACGACTTTCTACATTAACTAACTAGGGTTATCACAATCCTAATTACTAGCAAGATGCAATGAGATGCTCCAAGTAGTCACAGGCCCTGCAGCTATCCAGGTTATCCAGGCAATCATTATAGTGACAATTTAGAGAGTACAATACATTAGAGAGACAATAGAGTTCAATCATTAAAGTGACAATCAAGAGTGCCCCACATGACAGTGGGCTGAAAATGTGCCCTACTCGTCGGCAGGCTACAAGTCCAAACATTTGCGGCCGGGATAACGGGATCGCCTGTAACTGGAGAACATCTCTTCATGTCTAGTGACTTATACTAGTCATTAACCTTAGTCCATTTCAGTAGGTACTCCTGACCGTGGTACTCAGGAGTCCCCTCCTAGACATGATGCAAGATAGGACTGGATTATTTGTACAAGCACAATCGACCACGGTGTCTGGATTAATTATACAAGTCATGTCATGTCAGGTAGCCGTCGCAACAGCTGTTCAAGATAATTATGTCGGGTTTATCATGTCAAGTGTTCTTGTCAGGAGTGCGCCACGCCGGGCCACTATCAGGTCATATCAGGTTTTCTTGTCAAAAGTGTACCACTACGGGTCACTATCGTTTCATGCTCAGGTTTCATTTCCAAACATATTAAACAAATCCATGATTATCAAGTTCATGACAAAAGGCGTAAGGATATAAAATGGACGTAAATATCTAATAAAATATCAATATTCAGGGCTATAGAAGAGCCATGCGGCTAAGTCATATGCTGTCAGAAAAGGGTAGACTCATGCGGCTAGAAGAGAACAGCCCATGCGGCTGAATCAGTGGTTCCATGCGGCCAAGGGTTTGGGTTCAACATGGAGCAGGCGCGCGGCTTCATGCGGCTAGAAGAAAGCCCAAGGCGCATGCGGCTCAGGGTTGCTGGAAGTCCATGCGGCTAGGAAGGACTGGGACTCATGCGGCTGGCTAACACTCAGGTATATACGACCGGGCAAGTGGAGTTCCATGCGGCTCGATGTGGTGGGCGCATGTGCGACTGCAAGGGCAAGGGGCGCATGCGGCTGAAAGGAAACCGAGCCTATGCGGCCAGGAGCATTGGAGTCTATGCGGTTCAGAAGGGAAGAGTGCTCATGCGGCTAGGTCAATACAGGCTCATGCGGTCGGAACTGCACGCTCATGCGGCTCAAGGATCAGGGCCTATGCGGTCCACAAGTGCTAGAGTTCATGCGGCTCAAGGAGATGGGCACATATGCGGCCGATGGGGAATGAGCCCATGCGGCTCAGGAAATTCAGAACTTATGCGGCTGGGAATTAGGGCGAGTCATGCGGCTAAGTGAGTCCGACTCTCATGCGGCTCAAGAACTTCCAGTCATGCGGCTGGATAGAACACTTGCCGCATGAATATTCATGCGGTCAAGTCAAGCACTGTTCATCTTCTCCAAAATTTCAGAGAAGAAGAACACCATGAGAGCCAAGTCCTCAAGCTCCATAACTCCATCATCCGGAGCCTAAATCCGAACTTCCTTAGGTCAAAATGGGGTAGAACGAGATTCTCTACAACATGGAACCATCAAAACATAGAAATAACAAGATTAAGTAGATCAAAATCCAAGAAATCCGAAAATGAAATAAACTTAGATCTACAAGAATCTAGCCATGGAAATTAAAAATGTCAAGTACTAAAGTGCTTTAGAATGCAGTAAGGAAGAGAATGAAGCAATAAAAATTGGAGTTCCTCCATGAAGCAAGTTGCACTTGCCTAGACCTCTCTCTCCTCACTCTGGTAGGTAAGGAAGTAAATGAGGAAGAAGAAAAAGAGTAATGAAGAGAGAGAAAGAAGAAATGGCAATAAATACAAATGGTGGTGGTAGGTAGGGGGTTCACCTTGGGTTCATCATGAACCCAATCAAAACCAAGCCAAGCCGAACCAACCAACCCGAACCAGGAATAAACCAAGCCAAGAAGGAAATCATGCAATACAAGAATAAAATACGTACACGTATTCCAAGAAATACGTAATACGAACCACAGGCATTACATAGAGACACATCAGTTATGCTCCCCTATTCAAAGAACATTGAGACGTGATGAGTAAAGAAGTTATTTGAACAAACTATTGACTTATGTGATTCCTTCAATTGTTGATTTTCTTTAGCTTTTTGTGACGATTCTCTTGTCCAAAATCGATTTTATGGTATAGACGCTTATGACCTCCCCCTCTATGCCATGTGGTAATAGTTTTATCGACTTTTCCATAATAGACCCGAGTCAAATAGCAATGGTTCGAAGCACTTTTATTTACGTTACATTATTTCGGCCACCCGGCCGAGCCACATCAGAAGAAACCAAATTTTGTAGCCTTTCATTTTGATACTAATCAAGACTGCGTTGTTGTGCAAGAGGAAGGATAGTTATACTGATTCGGTATACCTACGTTGCTAAAGAATCAACACACATGGCTAACGAAGTATAACTATTCGTCATTAAACAAAAAACTCTTCATTCGAGCTTAAGACCAAGTAGATATTGTTGCTTAAAAAACAAAAAAACAAACAAAAAATAACTGGTTTTGTATCTTTATTCTTATATGCTTATTTTTATAAGGGTATTATTTGACACGATTGTAATAACTACTATTATTCGTCTATTGAATTATATTCAAATACGAGTAAGGAAAAACTTAATTTGGATGTCCTTTCTTTATATGTTAACTTTTTTATATTTGACTTATTTATTTTACCTATAATTTGATAAAATTAAGGACTCATTTGATACGCGGAAAGAAAAAAAGGGAAACATATTCTTTGTTTTTTCTTTCCTTTTCTTAGAAAAATTAGTCAATTTGAGAGAATTTTTTTTTTTAAAGAAAAAGTAAGTACTTAGAGAAAAATAATTGAATCTGGTGGGTGGAAGATTATTACTTTTTCCTATTTTTTCTTTCTTTTGAGAATTATCTTTTTTCTATTCATTTTTTTTTGACATCTAAACACTTTTTTTCCCTTCAAAGTCTTAATTCTACAAACCAAACATGGCATAATCATTCATCAAAGAAGTTGTAATTCGTAAAGAAGAGCTGTCAAGCAAAACGAACATATAAATCGATGTGACATTTCTTATTCATCTTGAAACAAGAAAAAAAGATAATGCTATTCTTATAAAAATAAAAATGTAATTTTAAGAGGTTACAACTGCCACATTGCGGACCTATATCGGAGGATGTGAGAGCGTTAGGAGATACCGTTGGATCCATGTTAGTAGGGGAAGAGAGGAATTGTAAGATCGTTATAGGTCTGATTGTAAACTTAGCATTTAAAAAAGAAAAAGAAAAAGGTTTGAACATGGGCCATGGCCAATGCAAAAGTATTTAAGTATGTGGCTACAGCTGCTACTGGCCAGGGAAAACTGTGGGGGATACGCTTGCTCGGATCTCAAAGCTCCGGATTATATGTGTCGTGTCCCATTCATGGAGAGCCACATTTGCAGTCAAACAGGGGAACAAAACCCTAAAAAGAAGCATTAAAGAGGCTATGGACCAAAGATTGGAGCAAAGATCATAAATGGCATACATACATACATAAGGAAAGATCTACTTTCAAAAAAAAAAAAAAAAGGAACCTAGAGAAAAGCCTATACAGAAGAAGAAAAAAAAAATTTACTGAGGCCTCGTTTGGTTCGTGGAATAGAAGAAAAAAGAAATCAATTTTTTGATTTTTTTTTTCTTTGAAAAATTACAATTTCTATTGACTTTTCTTTTTGATATTTATAAATGCCAAAGAATTTGGAAAAAAAAAAGTATATACTTTAATGTAGAAAAATAATTTCTTGTTTGGATGGATAAAATTATTTTTATTCTTAATTTTTCTTTTATTGAAAATCATTTTCTTTTTCTTCTCAATTTATTTGGCATCCAAATATAAAAAATTAATCACTTTCCATTCTCATATGCTGATTTCGCAAACCAAACTAGGCCTGAGAGTCATTATTGCCTCCGGGCTGCACGTCACATACGTTATTGTGTCATGTTTCACTCGATATTTTCCTGAAACCGTAACCTTTGGTCCATTTTCAGTCTTCAGGCAACAAAATGCTCCATTTTCTGCAACTTTTATTAGAACAAAATAAAGAAAATAATATCTTTGCCACAACAAAAGCTTGAACGAATAACTATTTATATGCAGACAGCCCCTTAATCAACATATAAACACCAGCTTTGGTCTCTACTTGCCTATATAAAGGCACCCAAAAGGGCATTCTTCTGGCAACCACCATTTTTTAAGTTTAATTTTCGGTCCAAAATTGAATAATGTTCGGTCTATCATTGTTTATATAAAACGAAAATACTATATTGTCCGCGGTCTCTGTTCGTCAGCCGTGACCGCAGGCTACATGTTTCAAACCCATTGGACCTCCTCCTATTTGTGTAGGCTCCTCCCACCCACCGGTTACCTACCAATGAAAAAGCGTCACATGGACTGCGGATGGGCCAATATCGCGGTCCACCTAGCATCACTCTATATAAAGGCACCCCAAGGGCATTCTTCTAGCAAGCATTAATACAACAACATTGTCCACATAACATGCCTTCCTCTTCCCCCAAGCAGCTCCTCATGCTCATGACCAACTTCTTCTTCCTCCTCCTCTCATTTGCTTCCATGGCAGCTCTCTCCTCCTCCTCCTCCTTCCAGTTGGCTGATGCCTTCCCCACCCACCACTACACCCTGCCCCACCAACCACCACCACCATCCGGCCATAACCCTTCTCCTCATGACCATCCAGCGCATAGTCCCCACTATGGTGGTCATGACTCACTCCCACCAACTTCTTCTCACCACCACCATCGCCACCACCACCGCCGCCGCCACCAGCCATCGGCACCACCACCGACGCACTACGCCCCGCCGCCTCTCCACTGCAGCCATCCTCCCCTGTCAGCAGCACCCCCACCCCCGCCAAAGTACAATGCTCCTCCACCAAAGCCTTCTCCTATAAGTCATTCCAAGGCTCCACCACCACCACCACCACCACCATTTCATTCTCTCCGTCTCCCCTTCACTCCACCACCATCACCACAACGCTAGAGGAAAGCATCAAGATCATGACTGAAGCAAGTGGGAGACTACTCTAGTGTAGTGTAGTACTGTAATGTAGGTCTATGCAATTAATTCCTCTACAATATTAATATGCATGCAGTAGTAGAAGAAGTACGTACGTACGTAGTAGTGTAATGTATCATGGATGCATGGTTATTAAATGTGATCACAACTATGTTACTGTATGATGATCATCATCCTCTCTGAGAAAATATTGGTATCATGTTTTTGTATCTGTGCTTCTTTTCAATGCTAAATTGCTAATAGAAACAGAACAAGAGTTGTAAATGGCTGAACTATATATTTAAGGAGTAATGCTATATGTATCTCCAAAAATTTTATTCTTTCATGTTCCTCCGCCATATGGTACTTTTTTATTAAGCTAAGCAAATAGGGAGCGAGTTTGGGAGAAGACATGAGTGAATAATGAAGTGCCATGTGACGGATGGACAAAATTTTGGAGGTATATAAAACATTTTTCATATTTAAGTTTATTTTTGGGTAAATTTTGTAATGACCCCTCTAACTTTTTGTAACACCACAGTCCAACAAGTCATTTTTTATAGCCCCCTCTTTCAACGAAATTAGTTTACTGTTCTGTCCTCCTATAATAAACTTGAATTAAAAAAAAAAAAACTTAAATAACATACAGTCTTACACTAGAACATGATTTATTTACCTACGATAATGATAGTATTTAAAAAATAAATAAACAACGTACATCTAAGAGCTACAATGGATTCAAACTTTTAACAATTTTTTTCCATGTCAAATGATTTCAGCACTTAGTAATGTGTTAATATTGTTAAATTTTGTGTTAAATATACGTTATTTTCGAAACAATCTTGTTATAAATAGTACCCTGTTAATTTATCCCTTTACTGATTATAGTACATGTAGTATGTTATTGCCGTTTTCATGTGGTTATTTCTGTTACGGTTTGTTGTTTTTGACGTTAAATGGTTATATAAATAAATACACTAATTCTCCTATGTTTTATCGTTATTATATGGCTACTTCTATTTAGAAAATAATCACACCGACTACCACTCTGTTTTATATTTTATTTTTGAAATAAAAGTAATTAGTGATATAACTTTTTATATAGTACATATAAAGCATAAGAATGATCAATATAAATAGCTTCAAAATAGAGGTGGTTAGTATAATAATTTTAAAACATAGGAGCAGTTAACTTAGGTTGTCCTTGATTATATTTAACGTGAATACATTATAATTGTTTTCATCTGGTATAGTTTGCTATTTAATATGTTAGCTTGTTTTCATTAGTTTTAATATTTTGGTACATCTAGTAGCTAGTAATATATGCTCTCATGTTACGTGAGGTACTTTAACAGTATCATGTTGACAACAATAAGTTATATTAAGAAAATGTGGACCGGATTATGGTAGTCGTGGGTTGGGGATATAGTAAAAGATGAATGCCTTTAGCAAACATGTAACCATTTGACAATACATATAACAATTTAGTCTTATAACCTTTCATGGTAAGAATAGTATTTAATAACATGTTATAACTAAATACAACATAGCATTACTAATTTTAACAATAACAACAAAGGGACTTTGAAAAAATTGAAAATTACATGGGGATACCAGGTTTCAAGAAATTAGAGGAGTATCAAGTTTCTTAAAATTGTATATACATATATTCGCAATTTCGATATTCATGATTTGTATGCAACTCAGCCATAGCATATACTGATTGTTGGTGCTTTGCACAAAACTTACCATAGACTATGACGACTTATGCATTATTTTAATTTTTGAAAAATATCTAGAATAGGAGCTCATTACTGCATAGTGATCCAATATCAATTTTAACAATATCTAGAATAGCAGTTCAAATTTTTATAAGTTAAACGAATCGGTGTTCGGTTTATAAAAGTAAAAATTGACTATATTCTATTCGGATCACGGTTTCATGAATCAGTTTCGACCCAAACTTAAAAACTTTGATTTTATGATTCTAATTTTACTACCCATAAAATCGACCCGATGGAAAATTAAATCGTTTTAATTCGGTTTGGCTTATCTGCTTCTTATGAAAATAATTTGATTTTCGGTTTTGATAAATCAGACTATTGGATTTTTACATAACTGGTTGGTTTGCTCACTGGTTGGTTTGCTCAACTAGTTGGAGAAGGAACGAACTTTTCAACAGTATGCTAGACCATATATTTTAAAAAATTAGAGGGTCCGTACCAAATTTTCTGGTTTTAATTTTTTTGTATTGCTTGTTATGCACGCTACAGTACAGTACCGGTGGTAAACATCAATGCTTCAGATTTACTTTGGATAGATATGCACGTTACTGTACACATCAATGGTCAGTTTTGCTTTCGGTAGCTTTTTTCAGCTTCTTTATTTTGGTTTGTCCTCACTCCTCATCCATGAAGTTCCATTGTACGGATTTGACTGACTATCCCATAAAGTTACAAGCTCATTCATAGAGAAATTTAAGTAAAATAAGGCAATTTATAAGGGCACAGCCTTTTTTACTCGGGGCTAGCCAGGAGTAGGGCTAGTCAGACTTTGAGGAACTTTTACTCGAGCTGTCCAAATTTTCTATTCAGGGGCTGTCCATTTTCTTCTTCTCCACTCTCTCTCTTCACAAACTCTAGCTTTCTTCTTCTTCTTCTTCTATCCATCTTCTTCTTCTTCACCATTTCCATTCTCACATCTTCATCAAAATCCTAGTTTTTTTCTCATCATCATCATCTTCTTCTTCTCCACCATTTCCATCATCACCATCTCCATCAAAACCCTAGTTTCCTTCTCTTTCTCAATTTCGATGGCACCCAAAAAATTAAATAAACCCTAAAATGTATGAAAATAAAGGTTAAATACTTCTTTCCTCACAAAGAATGCATGGAAATAAATCCTAAAATGCATATTTCACTCTATTATCAAGATTGAAATAAACCCTAATATATTTTTTTCATTCGGAAATGTCGACTTTAGGACTGCTAGAAATTGTGGCAGTCCTGAAAGGAACTTGCTGTACAGCAAGTATCTTTCAGGACTGCCTCAATTTCTGGCAGTCCTCAATATGTCTAGGACTGCCAGAAATTGTGGCAGTCCTGTTGTAGAGCATGTCCCTTTCAGGACTGCCACAATTCCTGGCAGTCCTCATTACTTCTAGGACTGCCAGGAATTGTGGCAGTCCTCATTACTTTCAGGACTGCCACAATTTCTGGCAGTCCTCATTATCTTTTATACCTACCACTTGGATAGTCCTGAGTAATTTTTTCAGTGGCAAACTTGTAAATAATGAAAAACTAACACTTGGACAGCCCTGAGTAAAATGTGCTGTGCCCTTATAATTTACTTAAAATAAAAAGGAGAAATTTTGAGTTGTAATTCAATTAATTTTGTTTACAAACGATCAACTCATTTAACTAATTTATTTGACTGAAATATTTTTAATCTTCTTCTCTACAAACAAACAAAAAAAATAAAAATAAAAAATAAAAAACTCATGTAACTAATTTATTTGACTGAAATATTCCTAATCTTCTTCTCTACACCTTCCGTCCCTTTGCCACCATGCCCCAACGCTTCCGCTTCCCATGCCACTACTCCCGTCTCTCCCTCCCCCGCTCCTCTGCAGCCGCTGCTCCCGCCACCCCTCCCCACCCCCTACCCCCGCTCAGCGTCGCAGCAGCAGCGACAACTGTAAGCAGCGGTGGCAGCAGCAATGTAGTAGTAGCAGTCACTAGCAGCGCAATAGCAGCAAGCAGCAGCAGCAAACATTGGCAGCAGCTACGACGGCACACGGCGTAGTGGGGATGCGTGCGACGGGAGGAGGGCAACGAGGTTGCAAGATGAGGAGGGGGCAGTGTTATTTACGCGAGGACGACGAAGAAGAAGAAGGGGTACCTTGGTCATAAAATATTAGTCAAATGAATTAACGGTCAGTCATAGACGATTTCTGTCTAAAGTAGAGGATTTTGTGCATAATGATAATTAACTAGGATGCACCTTAAATGTGCTAAAAATAGTAAGGTACAACCAGTGTCGGACTTTAAATTTTAGACCTGAGACAAAATCTTAAAAATTGTGTCACGCCCCGATTCCGTCGAATTGCCCGCTTCTGCACAGCCCACCAATCGTGCGCGTTCATTCGAAGTAGAAGTTGAGCACACGCGACTTTCTTTGAGTCCTCGACACCCAGAAGCTCGAACTTATCTTCCAGCTCCTCCAGCCAGTCGATCGCCACCGCGGGATCTTCTGTGCCGTTGAAGGAAGTGCGGCAGCTTTTCATGAATTTTGACACGTCGAAGTTAGAACTTCTCGGTGCTGCAGGTGAGAGCACGGGCGCCTCTGGTTCAGCTTCGTTGGATCGAACCGCAGGCTGGGTCACGGCAGGTGTCATCGTTGAGTTGTTGTTGCCGACGACCGACTGTACGATCTGCTGGAGGGTATTCAGCTGCTGCTGCTGCAGCTTGAATTGAGCCTCGCACCGATTCTCAAATTGAGCCTGACGAGCCTCCGCTTGCTGACGATGGAGCTCGTTTTGACGCTGCTGCATTTCAAGCATTTGCAGCATACGTTGCATCGGGTCGCCGGAAGGTCCAGCTACAGTAGGCGTCATTCCCGTTGGGTTGACGGAATGCTCGGGTCCAGAAGCACTCGAGCCGCTGGAAGTGCTCGTCTCGTCTTCTGCCTGAGCTCCCGTAACTGCGGGGAAAAGGAAAGACAACTCTCGTTAGTTTCAGAAAATATCCTGGGTTCAGCGTATGGAACAACTCTTCTCATCGACACGAGGTCAACGGTTGGAGACTAGAACTCGACACTGGAGGCCAAGGACGTAAAGCCGTGCTCTGATACCATTATGTCACGCCCCGATTCCGTCGAATCGATAGTCGTCCCCCGGGCGTGATGCCGTGCGAACCTAATTTGCGATCGCACAAGGCCTAGTCATAAGGTAATCCGAGATACGAGATCTAAGAGAGTACGCAGACAAATTGATACACACAATAATTAAAGGAAACTTGATCTTTATTGATAATGAACATCTTTTTACAGACTCCGATACAAGACTCTTTGTCGCGCGGGCTACAACATGACTTGATTACAAAAGAGTGCCGATGAGATAGCCGTTCCATACATTGCACACATCCCTCAATATTCACAAGTACTCCATTGACCTGGCTGGGAGGGACGCTGAGTCATTTTCCTTGGACTGTCGAGAGCCTTCAAAAGTAGAGTCGCTGAAAGAGAGTCTTCGACGCACGGCCGAAGCTTCAAAAGTCACGAACGTCGCCGAGCTAGTTGGCACGTCCTTCCTGGTTCGCGGGACCTGCAAAGAGCGAGGATCAGCACGATACACATGTACTGGCGAATGGCTAATTAAATCCAAGCTCTGCATTTGATTCAAGAAATTTGTAAACATGTTAGCTAGCTAGTTCAATGATCTTTCTAACCATCCTGTTCGGTTTGCATGTTAACATGTTCTGAGGCAAGCATATGAAATTGTATAACATTGAGCAACTATCAAAATCATCCTGTGCCATGTGCGTTTGTTAAGCAGTGTGAAGGGTGTGGAGGCCACTGGCAATTGCAAGCCATCGCGGACATATAGCTGAGTTAGACGGCGACCCTTTCGCGTCGGGTAGCGAGCCCTGTGCGAAAGTTCCCGCATAACTCGCGCCGATGAAGGGCTGGCGCTTACTATACACTCGTTCCTCCCGGACCGAATCGGTCCCTTGGCCTAGGTAACCGTTCGAGGAAACTACACCTTGTCGACAAGTTGTCCAATGACCGTTTTCCTTTGAACTTAGTTGATTTGGTCATTTAGCCGTATCGTTGCGATAAACATTAATTGATTCATTCATTGGTTTGCATAGACCAAGTATAATTGCATAGGGAAGCATGTTTTCCATTTCCAAAACCGGCAGTTCGTTAACAAGTGTTTCATGAAGTATCGTGGCACGATTTCATTGATTCCACATTATTATGACAAGCATTTTATTTACTTCACATATTGAGTTTTGAAGTAGAGGGACGGGGCGAAGGAGGTTAGCCACTCGCCTTAGGCTTGCATTAAGCGAGCGACCGGTTGGCTGCGCTGTCGTCGCCTACGCGATCACCTGCAATCGCATAAGCAACTGATTAGAACACTGTGTATTTCAAGGAATTTCGATATGAATGCGAGCTCGAAAACGCGTCACGAAAACCCATCGAAAGCATTCACGAAAACGAAAGCCAAAGCCAATTCAAGTGCGGCATGAAAACCAGAGCAACGGGAGGTCTCTCCCGACTCAGCCGCAGAGCCAATCCTCGAGGCGCAACCCGCTGAATATGGGACTTGGTTCCGAAGAAGCCATTTCATAACGTGGAATGGATCTTAATTCAACCGTTCCCGTTCGATCGACTCGGCCGATTCCGACCTATCGGTCCCGACTGAATCGATGGCGACAGTGTTCCTTTCTCGCGCACCCCGTGGACGGAGACGGGGCACGATGTAGGGACGGGGCACTACACCATAAGAAGAGCATTATGTCACACCCCGATTCCGTCGAATCGATAGTCGTCCCCCGGGCGTGATGCCGTGCGAACCTAATTTACGATCGCACAAGGCCTAGTCATAAGGTAATCCGAGACACGAGATCTAAGAGAGTACGCAGACAAATTGATACACACAATAATTAAAGGAAACTTGATCTTTATTGATAATGAACATCTTTTTACAGACTCCGATACAAGACTCTTTGCCGCGCGGGCTACAACATGACTTGATTACAAAAGAGTGCCGATGAGATAGCCGTTCCATACATTGCACACATCCCTCAATATTTACAAGTACTCCATTGACCTGGATGGGAGGGACGCTGAGTCATTTTCCTTGGACTGTCGAGAGCCTTCAAAAGTAGAGTTGCTGAAAGTGAGTCTTCGACGCACGGCCGAAGCTTCAAAAGTCACGAACGTCGCCGAGCTAGTTGGCACGTCCTTCCTGGTTCGCGGGACCTGCAAAGAGCGAGGATCAGCACGATACACATGTACTGGCGAATGGCTAATTAAATCCAAGCTCTGCATTTGATTCAAGAAATTTGTAAACATGTTAGCTAGCTAGTTCAATGATCTTTCTAACCATCCTGTTCGATTTGCATGTTAACATGTTTTGAGGCAAGCATATGAAATTGTATAACATTGAGCAACTATCAAAATCATCCTGTGCCATGTGCGTTTGTTAAGCAGTGTGAAGGGTGTGGAGGCCACTGGCAATTGCAAGCCATCGCGGACATATAGCTGAGTTAGACGGCGACCCTTTCGCGTTGGGTAGCGAGCCCTGTGCGAAAGTTCCCGCATAACTCGCGCCGATGAAGGGCTGGCGCTTACTATACACTCGTTCCTCCCGGGCCGAATCGGTCCCTTGGCCTAGGTAACCGTTCGAGGAAACTACACCTTGTCGACAAGTTGTCCAATGACCGTTTTCCTTTGAACTTAGTTGATTTGGTCATTTAGCCGTATCGTTGCGATAAACATTAATTGATTCATTCATTGGTTTGCATAGACCAAGTATAATTGCATAGGGAAGCATGTTTTCCATTTCCAAAACCGGCAGTTCGTTAACAAGTGTTTCATGAAGTATCGTGGCACGATTTCATTGATTCCACATTATTATGACAAGCATTTTATTTACTTCACATATTGAGTTTTGAAGTAGAGGGACGGGGCGAAGGAGGTCAGCCACTCGCCTTAGGCTTGCTTCAAGCGAGCGACCGGTTGGCTTCGCTGTCGTCGCCTACGCGATCACCTGCAATCGCATAAGCAACTGATTAGAACACTGTGTATTTCAAGGAATTTCGATATGAATGCGAGTTCGAAAACGCGTCACGAAAACCCATCGAAAGCATTCACGAAAACGAAAGCCAAAGCCAATTCAAGTGCGGCATGAAAACCAGAGCAACGGGAGGTCTCTCCCGACTCAGCCGCAGAGCCAATCCTCGAGGCGCAACCCGCTGAATATGGGACTTGGTTCCGAAGAAGCCATTTCATAACGTGGAATGGATCTTAATTCAACCGTTCCCGTTCGATCGACTCGGCCGATTCCGACCTATCGGTCCCGACTGAATCGATAGCGACAGTGTTCCTTTCTCGCGCACCCCGTGGACGGAGACGGGGCACGATGTAGGGACGGGGCACTACACCATAACCAACTAATAAAAAGTTTCGTCCTCGAAACTTAAAGATGGAACCTACCTCTACGAGAACAATGAAGGGAATTTATCCTTCATCTCCGATTCAAGCTCCCACGTCGACTCTTCGACCGAGTGGTTCTTCCAGAGGACGCGGGCGAGAGGGATCGCTCGATTCCGCAGCAACTTATCCTTGCGTTCTAAGATTTGCACTGGTTCTTCAACGTAGGATAAGTCTGACTTTAGCTCCAGCTGGCCAAAATCTACCACGTGACTAGGGTCGTGCACGTACTTCCGCAACTGAGAGACGTGGAAGACGTGTACACCTTCAAGCGCCGGCGGTAGGGCGATTTTGTAGGCCACTGGCACGACCCGTTCAAGTATCTCAAACGGCCCGACGAATCTCGGACTCAACTTTCCTTTCGTACCGAACCGAGTAACTCCCCGCATGGGCGACACTTTGAGGAACACGTGATCGCCTACTAGAAACTCGAGCGGTCGACGATGAATGTCTGCATAGCTTTTCTGACGACTCTGTGTGGTCTTTAATCTTTCCCGGATGAGCTTGACCTTTTCCACAGTCTGTTCCACCAGCTCCGGGCCGAGTATCTGCCATTCCCCGACTTCATCCCAACAAATGGGCGATCTGCACTTCCGGCCGTACAAAGCTTCATACGGCGCCATTTGGATGCTGGATTGGTAGCTATTGTTGTATGCAAATTTTGCCAGCGGTAGGTGGACGTCCCAACTTGATTTGAAGTCAATTGCGCAGAGCCGTAGCATGTCTTCGAGAATCTGGTTGACGCGCTCCGTTTGGCCGTCGGTCTGAGGATGGTAAGCTGAGCTGAACTGCAACTTGGTTCCCAGCGCCGACTGAAGGCTACTCCAGAATCGCGACATGAATCGTGAATCCCGATCAGAGACGATGGATACTGGAACTTCGTGCAGCCGAACTATCTCGTCGAGATAAATCTGCGCCAGGCGATCAACGCTCCAAGTAACTTTGATGGCGATAAAGTGCGCTGACTTGGTTAATCGATCGACGATGACCCAGATGGCGTCGTTCCCCCGTGGTGTCTTCGGCAGGCCAACAATAAAATCCATAGTGACATGATCCCATTTCCACTCAGGAATAGCGAGGTTCTGCATCTCCCCGCCCGGTCGCTGATGCTCAGCTTTCACCTGCTGACAGGCCATGCATTGCGACACGAAGAGCGCCACATCTCTCTTCATTCCGTGCCACCAAAAGGTCGTGCGGAGGTCCTTATACATCTTGGTACTGCCTGGATGCAAAGTATATTTCGCATAGTGCGCCTCCGACAGGATCTCCTTTCTGAGTTCTGAATTGTCCGAAACGCATAGCCTACCCTTCAATCGAAGCACGCCGGTTTCGTCTTCCGCAAAGTCGGTCGTTCTGCCTGTCAAAATTAGCTCTCGTACTTTCTTCAGGTACGAATCGTCCGTCTGAGCGGTCTTGATCTTTTTCAGCAAGCTCGGCTCTAACTGCAACTTTGCGAACTGCACGTTCCGGAATCTGACTCGGAGCTCGATGCCCATCTCTTCAAGGTCGCGTAGCAGTCGGGGGTCAATTGATAACGAGGCAATGTACTTCCGACTCAAAGCATCCGCCACAACATTTCCCTTTCCCGGCGTGTAGTCGATAGTCAAGTCGTAATCCTTGATTAGTTCCAGCCAACGCCTTTGCCGCAAGTTCAGCTCCTTCTGCGTGAATAGATACTTGAGGCTCTTGTGATCGGTATAGATCGTGCGCGCCACACCATAGAGATAGTGGCGCCACAATTTCAACGCAAACACAATCGCCGCTAACTCCAGGTCGTGCGTGGGATAATTTTTCTCGTGCGGCTTTAGCTGTCGGAAAGCAAAAGATATCACCTTGTTCCGTTGCATCAGCACACACCCCAAGCCCTGACCGGACGCGTCGCTGAATATCTGGAAACCCTCCGTCCCTTCTGGAAGTACGAGTATCGGGGCCGAGACGAGCCGTTGCTTCAACTCTTGGAAAGCAGCTTCGCAGTCGTCCGACCATTCGAATGCGACTCCTTTCTGGGTGAGGCGAGTCAGAGGCGATGCGATCTTCGCGAAGTCTTTTACGAAGCGTCGGTAGTATCCCGCTAAGCCAAGGAAACTTCGAATCTCGCCGACGGACGCTGGCCGTTTCCAATCGACAACGGCTTCAACTTTCTTTGGGTCGACCGCAATGCCTTCAGCAGAAATGATGTGTCCGAGGAATGAGACGCTGCTAAGCCAAAATTCACATTTGCTTCGCTTCGCATATAGTTGGTTTTCTCGAAGGGTCTGAAGCACGGTCCGCAGATGCTCAGTGTGTTGCTGCCGATTTTTCGAGTAGACGAGTATATCGTCGATAAAGACTACTACGAACTTGTCGAGGAATGGACGGAACACCCGATTTATTAAATCCATAAAAGCAGCAGCATCTGACACAGTCGTGACAGGTATACTGCAATTCAATAATAAACCTGCTCGTGTATTGTTTGATTCAGGTGCCACGCATAGTTTCATATCGGCGGACTTTGCCGCCGAGCACAAATTTCCCCTGACACCGCTCGGTCTTGAGCTTACTGTTAACATCCCGTCGGGCATGCCACTAGCTGCGAATTTAGTCTGCGGAGGCGGAATCATCTGTATAGGTGGTCAAAAGGTCTGTCTCGATGCGATAGTTCTAAATATAAAGGACTACGATATCATTCTGGGGATGGATTGGCTTGGTCCGTGCAACGCAACCATAGACTGCGCTGAAAAGAAAGTCACATTCCGCATACCGGGAGTGCCTGAATTCTGCTACTCGTGTGGTGAGGCGTCGCCGACCTGCATGGTGATCTCTGCAATATCTGCTCGACGGATGCTGTATTCTGGGTGCGAAGGCTATCTAGCTTCCGTTCGAGACATGCGACAGGATGGTGCAAACGCGGGTCAGACCGACGTTGTGGCAGAATTCTCCGATGTGTTCCCGGACAAGCTGCCCGGCATGCCGCCCGATCGAGAGATTGAGTTCACTATCGATACCTTCCCCGACACTCGACCGATCTCGAAGACCCCGTACAGAATGGCCCCTGCAGAGCTTAAAGAACTCAAGGTGCAGTTACAGGAATTGCTCGACAAGGGATTCATCCGACCCAGCGTCTCGCCATGGGGAGCGCCCGTACTGTTTGTCATGAAGAAGGACGGCTCTATGCGTCTTTGTATCGACTACCGCGATCTAAATAAAGCCACTGTCCGGAACAAATACCCCCTGTCCCGCATAGATGATCTGTTTGATCAACTCCAAGGTGCCACGGTGTTCTCTAAAATTGATTTGCGTTCGGGTTACCATCAACTCAAGATCAAGCCGGACGATGTACCGAAGTCTGCCTTCCGTACTCGATACGGCCATTACGAGTTCCTGGTAATGCCGTTCGGCCTAACGAACGCCCCTGCTGCTTTTATGGATTTAATGAATCGGGTGTTCCGCCCATTCCTCGACAAGTTCGTAGTAGTCTTTATCGACGATATACTCGTCTACTCGAAAAATCGACAGCAACACACTGAGCATCTGCGGACCGTGCTTCAGACCCTTCGAGAAAACCAACTATATACGAAGCGAAGCAAATGTGAATTTTGGCTTAGCAGCGTCTCATTCCTCGGACACATCATTTCTGCTGAAGGCATTGCGGTCGACCCAAAGAAAGTTGAAGCCGTTGTCGATTGGAAACGGCCAGCGTCCGTCGGCGAGATTCGAAGTTTCCTTGGCTTAGCGGGATACTACCGACGCTTCGTGAAAGACTTCGCGAAGATCGCATCGTCTCTGACTCGCCTCACCCAGAAAGGAGTCGCATTCGAATGGTCGGACGACTGCGAAGCTGCTTTCCAAGAGTTGAAGCAACGGCTCGTCTCGGCCCCGATACTCGCACTTCCAGAAGGGACGGAGGGTTTCCAGATATTCAGCGACGCGTCCGGTCAGGGCTTGGGGTGTGTGCTGATGCAACGGAACAAGGTGATATCTTTTGCTTCCCGACAGCTAAAGCCGTACGAGAAAAATTATCCCACGCACGACCTGGAGTTAGCGGCGATTGTGTTTGCGTTAAAATTGTGGCGCCACTATCTCTATGGTGTGGCATGCACGATCTATACCGATCACAAGAGCCTCAAGTATCTATTCACGCAGAAGGAGCTGAACTTGCGGCAAAGGCGTTGGCTGGAACTAATCAAGGATTACGACTTGACTATCGACTACACGCCGGGAAAGGGAAATGTTGTGGCGGATGCTTTGAGTCGGAAGTACATTGCCTCGTTATCAATTGACCCCCAACTGCTACGCGACCTTGAAGAGATGGGCATCGAGCTCCGAGTCAGATTCCGGAACGTGCAGTTGGCAAAGTTGCAGTTAGAGTCGAGCTTGCTGAATAAGATCAAGACCGCTCAGACGGACGATTCGTACCTGAAGAAAGTGCGAGAGCTAATTTCGACAGGCAGAACGACCGACTTTGCGGAAGACGAAACCGGCGTGCTTCGATTGAAGGGTAGGCTATGCGTTCCGGACAATTCAGAACTCAGAAAGGAGATCCTGTCGGAGGCGCACTATACGAAATATACTTTGCATCCAGGCAGTACCAAGATGTATAAGGACCTCCGCACGACCTTTTGGTGGCACGGAATGAAGAGAGATGTGGCGCTCTTCGTGTCACAATGCATGGCCTGTCAGCAGGTGAAAGCTGAGCATCAGCGACCGGGCGGGGAGATGCAGAACCTCGCTATTCCCGAGTGGAAATGGGATCATGTCACTATGGATTTTATTGTTGGCCTGCCGAAGACACCACGGGGGAACGACGCCATCTGGGTCATCGTCGATCGATTAACCAAGTCAGCGCACTTTATCGCCATCAAAGTTACTTGGAGCGTTGATCGCCTGGCGCAGATTTATCTC
This sequence comes from Iris pallida, assembly GCA_029216955.1. Taxonomy (NCBI): domain Eukaryota; kingdom Viridiplantae; phylum Streptophyta; class Magnoliopsida; order Asparagales; family Iridaceae; genus Iris; species Iris pallida. The sequence goes on from JANAVB010013596.1 coordinate 1,456,029, forward strand.
GACGAGATAGTTCGGCTGCACGGAGTTCCAGTATCCATCGTCTCTGATCGGGATTCACGATTCATGTCGCGATTCTGGAGTAGCCTTCAGTCGGCGCTGGGAACCAAGTTGCAGTTCAGCTCAGCTTACCATCCTCAGACCGACGGCCAAACGGAGCGCGTCAACCAGATTCTCGAAGACATGCTACGGCTCTGCGCAATTGACTTCAAATCAAGTTGGGACGTCCACCTACCGCTGGCGGAATTTGCATACAACAATAGCTACCAATCCAGCATCCAAATGGCGCCGTATGAAGCTTTGTACGGCCGGAAGTACAGATCGCCCATTTGCTGGGATGAAGTCGGGGAACGGCAGATACTCGGCCCGGAGCTGGTGGAACAGACTGTGGAAAATGTCAAGCTCATCCGGGAAAGATTAAAGACCGCGCAGAGTCGTCAGAAAAGCTATGCAGACATTCATCGTCGACCGCTCGAGTTTCTAGTAGGCGATCACGTGTTCCTCAAAGTGTCGCCCATGCGGGGAGTTACTCGGTTCGGTGCGAAAGGAAAGTTGAGTCCGAGATTCGTCGGGCCGTTTGAGATACTTGAACGGGTCGTGCCAGTGGCCTACAAAATCGCCCTACCGCCGGCGCTTGAAGGTGTACACAACGTCTTCCACGTCTCTCAGTTGCGGAAGTACGTGCACGACCCTAGTCACGTGGTAGATTTTGGCCAGCTGGAGCTAAAGTCAGACTTATCCTACGTTGAAGAACCAGTGCAAATCTTAGAACGCAAGGATAAGTTGCTGCAGAATCGAGCGATCCCTCTCGTCCGCGTCCTCTGGAAGAACCACTCGGTCGAAGAGTCGACGTGGGAGCTTGAATCGGAGATGAAGGATAAATTCCCTTTATTGTTCTCGTAGAGGTAGGTTCCATCTTTAAGTTTCGAGGACGAAACTTTTTATTAGTTGGTTATGGTGTAGTGTTCCGTCCCTACATCGTGCCCCGTCTCCGTCCACGGGGTGCGCGAGAAAGGAACACTGTCGCTATCGATTCAGTCGGGACCGATAGGTCGGAATCGGCCGAGTCGATCGAACGGGAACGGTTGAATTAAGATCCATTCCACGTTATGAAATGGCTTCTTCGGAACCAAGTCCCATATTCAGCGGGTTGCGCCTCGAGGATTGGCTCTGCGGCTGAGTCGGGAGAGACCTCCTGTTGCTCTGGTTTTCATGCCGCACTTGAATTGGCTTTGGCTTTCGTTTTCATGAATGCTTTCGATGGGTTTTCGTGACGCATTTTCGAGCTCGCATTCATATCGAAATTCTTTGAAATACACAGTGTTCTAATCAGTTGCTTATGCGATTGCAGGTGATCGCGTAGGCGACAACAGCGCAGCCAACCGGTCGCTCGCTTGAAGCAAGCCTAAGGCGAGTGGCTGACCTCCTTCGCCCCGTCCCTCTACTTCAAAACTCAATATGTGAAGTAAATAAAATGCTTGTCATAATAATGTGGAATCAATGAAATCGTGCCACGATACTTCATGAAACACTTGTTAACGAACTGCCGGTTTTGGAAATGGAAAACATGCTTCCCTATGCAATTATACTTGGTCTATGCAAACCAATGAATGAATCAATTAATGTTTATCGCAACGATACGGCTAAATGACCAAATCAACTAAGTTCAAAGGAAAACGGTCATTGGACAACTTGTCGACAAGGTGTAGTTTCCTCGAACGGTTACCTAGGCCAAGGGACCGATTCGGCCCGGGAGGAACGAGTGTATAGTAAGCGCCAGCCCTTCATCGGCGCGAGTTATGCGGGAACTTTCGCACAGGGCTCGCTACCCGACGCGAAAGGGTCGCCGTCTAACTCAGCTATATGTCCGCGATGGCTTACAATTGCTAGTGGCCTCCACACCCTTCACACTGCTTAACAAACGCACATGGCACAGGATGATTTTGATAGTTGCTCAATGTTATACAATTTCATATGCTTGCCTCAAAACATGTTAACATGCAAACCGAACAGGATGGTTAGAAAGATCATTGAACTAGCTAGCTAATATGTTTACAAATTTCTTGAATCAAATGCAGAGCTTGGATTTAATTAGCCATTCGCCAGTATATGTGTATCGTGCTGATCCTCGCTCTTTGCAGGTCCCGCGAACCAGGAAGGACGTGCCAACTAGCTCGGCGACGTTCGTGACTTTTGAAGCTTCGGCCGTGCGTCGAAGACTCTCTTTCAGCGACTCTACTTTTGAAGGCTCTCGACAGTCCAAGGAAAATGACTCAGCGTCCCTCCCATCCAGGTCAATGGAGTACTTGTGAATATTGAGGGATGTGTGCAATGTATGGAACGGCTATCTCATCGGCACTCTTTTGTAATCAAGTCATGTTGTAGCCCGCGCGGCAAAAAGTCTTGTATCGGAGTCTGTAAAAAGATGTTCATTATCAATAAAGATCAAGTTTCCTTTAATTATTGTGTGTATCAATTTGTCTGCGTACTCTCTTAGATCTCGTGTCTCGGATTACCTTATGACTAGGCCTTGTGCGATCGCAAATTAGGTTCGCACGGCATCACGCCCGGGGGACGACTATCGATTCGACGGAATCGGGGCGTGACAAATTGTGCCCTCAAAGCTTAATGCTCATATAATTTTTCCATGGACGATGATACAATAGTATTATCAACACAAAATTTAAGAAACAAAATAATATATGTCGTTATGAATTACTAATAAAACTGAAGATATTTCTAACCATGTCCAAGAGAAATAAATAAATAAATAACAATGTTTGGGGTACCACTTGTTCTATTGTTCAATTACTTCCGAGAGAGAGAGAGAGAGAGAGAGAGAGAGAGAGAGAGGATATTGATGACATAAGGATAGAGGAGATTGACAGCGACGGAAGGGAAATTAGGGGGAAAAGTGATTCCATCCAAGGAAAGTGAAAGAAAAGTAATTCCTTCGGCCTCGTTTGGTTCGCAGAATCTTCCGGTTGGGAAAGGAAAGTGATTACTTTCCTATGTTTGGACGCCGAAGGAATTGAGGAGGAAAGGAAAGTGATTCCCAATGGAAGAGAAATTAGAGGGAAAAGTGATTCCATCCATCCAAGGAAGGAATCACTTTCCCACATTGAAGTATTCACTTTCCTTTCCAAATTTCTTGGCATTGCCAAACATCGGAAAGGAAAATCAATAGGAATTAAAGTTTCGCAAAGGAAGGAAATGACAAGGAATTGATTTTCTTTCCCTTCCATTCCGCGAACCAAACGAGGCCGAAGAAGGGGAGATGATATAATTTTGGCGACGACTGCACCAATTTTTTTTTTCTTAATTTATTATGACTAACCAACTTATTTTTTGGTATTCTAGTATATAATATTTATATATCCTATAACAAAAAAGGTTTTTATGCAGACTAAAAGAATTAGAATGAGTACACAAGTCTTATTCATAATTGAACTTATATAATAAAATAGTATATATAAAAATTGTTCCTTTCTAAAATTTTGGGCTGGAGGCACCCGCCTCATGGACCTCGTATCAAGTCCGGCTATAGGTACAACTCAATTTAAAAACTAAACACAAATGTGTATTATTTAGTTTCCTATAGGTAATCTAATTTGGACCTATGCTCTATAAATCGTAAATTTCAAAAAATAAAATAAAATGGATATGCATTTCCTAATATAATAATCTTTTAAAAAAATACTGTAGTGCTCGGTCGCAATCTCGTAACATTATTTACATACAACTAAATAATACATATACAACTTTTGTAAATATTTATTGTGCCGTCTGTGGCTGCACTTATACCTATTCAAGTATTTATTTCAGTATAGTTGGTACCATTTATTGTATCAAAAACTGTAATAAACATCCATATTACGTAATCCAAACAGTATGAATATTATGATCTATAATTCAAACTAGGTAATTACATGTCACTATTAAAGTAATATAAATACGGACTATATTTGTTTATATTTTTTTTTCTATGACCTTATTATTCTCTAATTAGGGCAATTGGGGTCTACTGACCGACATAAATTTTTGTATTATTATGATTTATGATAAATTTAGGCTATTTATAAGGGCACATCAAAAGTTGATCAGGGCTAACCAAAAGCAAACTTTGATTTATTTACAAGTTTGCCATTGAAAAAATTACTCAGGGCTAGCCAACATGTGAGTACATAAGTCAACTTTTTATTTTTTTGCTCTCCTCTCTTTCCTCACAAGAAGAAGAAGAAGAGAAAGAAGAAGAACAAGAACAACAAGAACAAGAACAAGAACATCAATTTTTCCAAACCTATTTTATTTTGATTTTTTGCTCTCTTCTAATTTCTCAGATCTCTACCCTAGTTTATTTTTCTTCTTCTTATTTGGACATTATGGATGAAACCCTAGTTGTAGAAGAAATTGAGTTATCAAATCTATCAAATCTATTAACCAATTTTTCTTTATTAATAGAATAATTATGCATGAAATCCTAGTTGTAGAAGAAAACTATGGAAGAAACCATGGTTGTAGAAGAATTGGGTTCATATCACGACTGCCACAATTTCTGACAATCCTAGAAGTATTGAGGACTGCCAAAAATTGTGGCAGTATTGAAATAGACTCGATGTACAACAGGACTGCCATAATTGCTGGCAGTCCTAGAAGTACTGAGGACTGCCAGGAATTGTGGCAGTCCTGAAAGGGACATGCTCTACAGCAGGACTGTCACAATTTCTGGCAGTCCTAGACATATTGAGGACTGTCAAAAATTGAGGCAGTCCTGAAAGGGACTTGCTGTACAACAAGTTCTTTCAGGATTGTCACAATTTCTGGCAGTCCTAAAGTTAAAATTTTTGAATGAAAAAAATATGTTAGGGTTATTTCAATCTTGATAATAGAGTGAAATATACATTTTAGGATTTATTTTCATGCATTCTTTGTGAGGAAAGAAGTATTTAAGCTTTATTTTCATACATTTTCGGGTTTATTTAATTTTTTTGGTACCATCGAAATTGGGAATGAGAAGGAAACTAGGTTTTTGATGCAGATGGTGATGATGGAAATGGCGGAGAAGAAGAAGAAGAAGAAGATGAGAAGAAAACTAGGATTTTGATGGAGATGTGAGAATGGAAATGGTGGAGAAGAAGAAGAAGAAGATGGATAGAAGAAGAAGAAAGCTAGGATTTTGGAAGAGAGAGATTGAAATTTAGAAATGAGAGTAAAATTTGGACTTTGGGTGGGGGGTGGTGGGTGGGGGGAGGGGGGGGTGGGGAGGGGGTGTGGTGTTTGGACAGCCCCATGAGTAGAAAATTTGGATAGCCTCAGTAAATTCTTCTCAAATATTGGCTAGGCCTGATCAACTTTTGATGTGCCCTTATAAATAGCCTAAATTTAAAGATGGATGTCCTTATTCCTATTTACAAGTATCTCTATCATATTCTCTCTCTATATATATTATTAATGAGAAGTTCCAGATGATTGATTCGCTACTAGTCCCTTCTTTTTCTCTAATTTTCAATATATATATATATACATATATATATATATATATATATATATATATATATATATATATATATATATATATTTGATGGAGCAGAGGAAGCCGATGGGGCTTCGGTCTCCTCCTGCGGGAGCCCCGCTCCTCGCCGTCCCCCCCCACCACCTCGTGGGTGGTTGGATCGTGCTCTTCGGCCCGGCCGCGTTTCTCTTCGGCTCCCCCGGGTGGCCGGCATCTGCCCGCCCCCCCCCCCAGTCTCCTCCCCCTGTGGGGGGTTCCTCCTTCCACGCCGGCTCCCCCCGCCGGGCGAACCCACTCACCTCCCTCGGAGACGTCGCCGTCGGTCCCGGCATCCCCGCCGCCACCGCGCTCGACGCAGGCCGCCTCCTACAGCCTCCCAGGCCCCTTGCCTCCTCGGCCCCCGGCCGAGGGCCGACCTCAGCTCCGTGCGTCGTCCCCCCCTCTGGCCTGGCGCCTCACTCTCCCGTCGCTCCCCCCGCAGAGCCTTCCCTCCCCGCGGTGCCTCCACCCTCCGCGGCTGCGTCCACTTTCTTTCCCCTGTCTTGGACGCCGGATTCTTCCCCTTCCCTCCCGGCCTCCGCCGCTGCTCCCGGCGGCCCAGGAGCGACCCCTTTCCCTCTCTTCCCCGCCTCCATCTCGGGTTCCCCTGGGATTCTTTTCCCTCCTCCAGCGACGGGTCTCCCCCTGACGATCCCGCCGCCGGAACTCTCCTCCATCCCCGCTAGCGGCCACCCCACCGGTGGTCTCGTCCCCCCTCGTCGGCTTCGCCCTCTCCCTCGCAGGCTTTTGTGACCGCGCTGCAGCCCCCGACGCGCTCGCCGGCGTCGGCCCTCCTCCTCCCTGCGGCGTCGTCACGCCCCCATCCCTCTGTTGGCTTCTGAGGAGCCGCAGCCTTCCGGCCTGCGTCGCTCCCTTCGCCGCCCCCGTCCCATCCCCCTCCCTTTCATTCACTTCTCCCGGTAGACGCCCTCGTCCCCTCCCGGCGGCCCCGCCTCGGATCACTCGCCGTCCCCGCCTCCCTTGTCCTCTCCTCCAGCGGGATGGCCTCCATCGTCGGAGCCCTAGTTCCCCTTCTGGCCCCTCTCGCCGGCAACGGAGGAAGATTCGTGTCATGCCCCGCTCCCGTAGGAGTGATCGTCCTCGCTAAGGCGTGATGCCGCACGGGCCTAGGTTGCGCCCGTGCAAGACCAAGTCCAGAAACGGCCGATTTGAGCTTGGCCACAGAGTCGCACAGAGTGTCCCCATTGCAGCGGAAAGTAAATAAGCACAAGTAGAAATGAATTCAAACTCTTTATTGATATTCAAGAAGTTTACAAGCGGCGCTAGGCCGGTATTACAAGTCGCTCAAGCTCTCTCTCTCTCTCTGAAGTATAAAAGGACGTGTCAAGTGGCTTACAACATGGAATAATTCATGGCGATGTTCCAATACATTATGTCCTGTATATGGTGCTCCAGCTCCTTGCAATGCTCCAAGGCTCGAGAGATAGCTCCGCGCCTTAGCACGTTCGAGGGAAGCTCCGCACCCGCCGGCGTCTCCTGCATCCTGCAAGCAGACTGTGGGGTTATCAGTACATTGTTATGCACTGGTGGGGAGGCTAGCTCGCCCACAATGCAATCATTACCAAATACGTTCCATTCACTTTTGTGCATCTCTATCATTCATTGTCTTTCTAATCTTGCCTTAGGATCAATTTCATGGCATATGTCATAACCTATCCCATGTTGCCAAATTCAAGTGTCGCATGAAAATACATGCACGACTTACCCATACTTATCGTCCGGCCTTTCCTGTCCAAAGTAAACCAAGTTAGTCAACAATTCATGTGTAATAACATAACGTAATTCTTGGAAACATTCAATACTAAGGGCGTGTCCCTGCCTCAGTTTCTAGCGTATCGTAGGCACGTTCTAGCGCGTCGGAGGCATGTTCTAGCACGTCGTAGGCATGTTCAAGATGTCACATTTCCAGCATGTTCAGGACGTTACATTTCAAGCATGTTCAGAGTGTTATATTTCAAGCATGTTCAGGAGTGTTACAGTTCGAGCATGTTCAGGAGGCACTTGTTCATTTTACTTAGACTACTTTGATTTCAATGCAAGGACTTGCACGTGGATAGACACCAGCAAAGCCCACTTAATCTATATGCACTGGTCGCTGGCATCACAAGCCATTTGGATATATCTCCTTGGTATTTCTCAACTTAGCATAGGGTGATGGCTGGTACACCCCGTTAAGTCTCTTGAATATACCCTGCACTTACGTCTCCTGGTGCCCAAGCCCGCACCCAGGCAGACCGTAAGCCCCGTTTTGTAAGCCCCCTGAATTTCAGGGCTATTTTAAAATTTTCTAAACAAATTATTTTCGATAAGTGTTTTATTATTTAATTATTTTTGATCATTAATGTACCTTTCCATGACTTTGACTTCTGGAGCGTCAGGGATGCCAATCTCTGTAAACTCTCTTCAGGAGTTTTGAAGTAGACAAGATTATGTTCATTTTGATATATCCTGTCCCACTTAAATTCGTTCTCTTGTGCTCTTTTTGTATCGCACAACTTCGGGTCAACTTAGACCAATTAATCATTGAATAATTATTCCCACTTTTATCTTTGATCATCGTTTGCACGTCGCCGTGACTTTTAATTTAGGAGCACCAGACCAGTCGTTTTCTTAGAACCAACTTCTCATAAATGATCTACTCGAGACGCTCTTCACCCATGACCTTCGTGTCCCACTCAGACACTCCATTTTGTACTTCATTTTCTTCGCACAACTTCCGGGTCAATTTAGGCCGATTTATTTTCTACCGTGAAACCTAATTTAATTTCCAATTTAATTTTGGGACCCGACATTGACCCAACCTAGCTGACCCAAAGTATGGACGTGGCCCACATGAAGCCTACTACCCACATGACGCTTGTGTCCCATTTATTGGAGTCCCCGTATATTATTTATTTTCCCGTGATTATAAATCCCTATTTTTAATTCAATTATTGCACCCGGTTCGATTTTGACCCGACCCGGCTCGACCGAACCTGAACCCAAGCTCCACGTTGCCCTTTCATGACTGCCCAAATACCCTACATAATTTTCCTATTTCTCCTATTTTGAAAATATCTCTCACTCTCTCTATTTTACAAATATCTTATATATATATATATATATATATATATATATATATATATATATATATATATACATATATATATATATATATATATATATATATCTAACTCTCACTCTCTTCTATTATTTACTACACTCCCTCACCCCTCTCTCTATATTTTCTCTCTCCTCATTCTCTCTCAAATATCTATTCTCTCTCTCTCTCTCTCTCTTTCTATATTAATATAATAACACACACTCTCTCTCCCTTTATACCTACACCTACACCCCCCTCACTCCCCTCACAGCACACAACCCCCCCAATAGTTGGCCGACTTCCTTTTTCCCCCTTCTCTCTCTTCTAATAACTACTCTTATACTCTCTCTCTTTCTATTAAAACACACCCACACTCACAACTCTCTCTCTCACTCAACACACACCACCACCACCATTCCCAGCCAACAGCCGACCCCCCCCCTCACTGTCGAACTCCCCACCTCCATGCCCGAGCTCCTCCCTCTCCTCCTCCCTTCCTCATCCCCATCATCATCCTCACTCCACCACCATAAACCATCAACACCATCACCACCATGCAAACCACCACTTCTACCAACGCCACCACCTCCACGTTCACTGTGCTGCCCCGCCGCACGTGCAGCCGTGCCGCCACGGCCACCACTGTCGGGCAGCCGCCGCCGCCGCATCGCAGCGCGCGCTCGCGCGCAGCAGCTTGCTGCACAGCAGCAGCAGCTGTAGTAGCAGTCGCAGTGGTTGCCACACCACCGGTGCGGCCACCCCGGTCGGCCCCCGGCCACCGGCGAGACCCCCCTAGGCGCGCACGCCTCCGGCGAACACCCTCCTGGCCACCGCCATCCTCTCCGGCGCGACGCATAGCCTATTCTTGCGTTTTGAACGAAATCCCGTCGTGACGCGCGAGTTTGGAACTCGGAAATGGTGCCCCGTCGCAGCAACTTCGCACGAATGTTTTGGTCAATCCGACCGTTGGATCGGCGAACTCCTTGCTTCGTCCCAATCTCGGTATATCCATCTTCACTCCTGTCAATTTTCGTCCGTTAATTTCGTCGTTTGATACCTCAAAACTGGCCACCAAGTTGATGTTTTAAATTGAACTATTTTTGGACAGTTTTGTGGAGCCGACTTCGTCAGCTCGTAACTTCGCCGTCGCAGCTCCGATTGGCACGCTACTAGTTCCTGTGCGCAGCTGGTATAACCATCTTCCTGTCTCCTTTAGGTTTCGTTTCATTATAAGCACGTTCGGTTAGTCGAATTCGACGCCAAAGTTGGCCGTCCGAATTCTTTAATTTGCACTTGTTAAATTCTATGTTTGAACTCGGGACTCCGGATTCAATTTCTGACCCCACCAGTAGACTCGTGGCATCGTTCTGGCATGTTTTCATAAAAAGTTTGCTTGATTTGGAGAACGTGGGCCCTGGCACGCATTTTAGTGCAAAGCGGGTTCTACTTTTCGAGTCAACGGGTCACTTTGAGATCGGCTCATCGGAATCCAATTTCGGATATACCGTTGAGTTCGTATCGTCATTCTGATCTCGTTGACATATAATTTGCTGAGTTTTGAAGACGTTTGCTTCGACACACATTTCGGTGCAAAGCGGATATCAAGTGTCCGCGTCAACGTATCATTTTGAGATCGGCACGTCGGAATCCTATTTTGGACATACCGATGGGTTCGTATCGCCATTCTGGATTCATGGGCATATAATTTGCTAGATTTTGTAGACTTCTATCCTGACACATTTTTCCGTGCAAAGTGTGTCCAACGGCGGACATCATTTTGATCCGAAATTACCGTTTTACCTCCGTGTCTAAATTGGACTTATGGGTAGGCTATCCTAGCTAATTTGACCGTTCTGGACACGTTGGTGATATTTATTTTATCATCCGACGACATCTGTAGATTTTGTTTGTGTATTATCCTTAATTTATAATTAATTATTTTTTCAGAAATCGTTACTTTCTGTTTTTGGATTTATATATATATTTTAATTGCTGTAAAAATCTGGAAAAAATTGTATTTAAATACTATGCTAATTTAGATAATTTATTATAATTTTTTCAGTATTTAATAAGTACTTTTGGTATTTTATAAAAATGGAAAAACAGAACTCATTTTCAGGATTCATATGTTTGCTGATTTTTAATAATTATTTATGAAGGTTTATAAATCCCAGAAAAATTAGTATAAATTTCTATAATTAACAAGGATCATTTTGGTACTTTATTTTATATATATTTAAGCTTTTTGTCTATCTCAAAAATTATTAGAACGTAGGGTACAGTTTGATTTAATTATTGCGTAGTTACGACTTTCAATGTTTTGTGTTGTTTTGAGTTATAGTAGTATTGGACCACCCCCTACACTAGTGCAAAGATCCTAGGAAGTTAGTTTGTGTATAGTGGACTCCACATTAGACTTTTATGCTAGGTCCCCACTTAGTTAGTGTCCAGTTAGGAGTCGTATCTCACCACTAGTGTAATATTGAACATAGCTTAGAACTGAGTTTGTATATCATTATTGACAGGACATCGGACATCTATATCGTCGTACTAGTATTCTTGCTTTGCTCGAGGCAAGTACATCTACAAACTCATTTACTGTCTTTAATGCTAGAACATGTATTAACCCTGTTAAAAAATACTGATCCTTGAGGTAGCAAGTTAAATCTTTACATGTTGTATTACTTACAGTACCTGACATGCTAAGGACATTTCTTATATCTTCATATGCTTCTTACTGGTTCTCAGTACATGTTTTACTATGCATTATACTGCTCTGAGTATTCACATGTTTTATTCTGCTCTCAGTACCTGCCATGCTTACACTGTTCTCAGTATCTCTCACATGTTCTATATCGTTCTCGTATCTCTCACACATTAGAATATGGGTTATAGAGAAACTGACAGTTGAGTACGTGATCACGACCCCCTTCTCCGTACGTATGTACCGAGCAAGGTTGACATTTTATATGTATACCTTGTCGTAGGCTTTATCTCAAAGCGGATTTGTGCGTATGTACATCTGTCGCCGTTTCACTTGTACGAAAGTACATTTTATTATGTGCCCCCAGCACATTGTACATCTATTGACCGATCACGTACCTGCTACAGTTTTAAACATTACATATACATCTGTCTCTATGACATATGTATCCTTGCCATGATAGATTATGAGATATACCATGATTCCAGATATGCCATGTGCCCCTATGTTACTATGATACTGTGATCCCAGTTGTACCATGAGGCCATATTTTCCAGTATTTCCTGTTTTATAGACTTATCACACCATGTTTTTTGTTGTACATCTCTTTCATTATATGTTCAGTACTTTAGTTGTAGAGGTTGTACTTGCTTCCGTCCTGACAGGATAACGTTGTAGGTATACTTTTCGAGGAGGAAATGCTATGTGTTACATATTATGACACTAATTTTGAGGACCTGGCCTTTGCTCCAGTAGAGGCCCCAGCGAGGAACCTTGCTTAGTTATCTTTCTTGTGTTTTGAGATTAGACTTTGTCTATACTTATATTTGGATACTGGACTTTGTCTCCAGTTAGATACTTTGGTTATGTATTATTAAGTCTGTACTTGTTTACCTTCGCTTATAGATGCTGTGTTGTGATGAACTTTAAATATGATTTTAGAACTGTTAGCTGCTTAGATCATTTATTGTCTATTCTTAGAACAGCTTACTACGCTTTGACCAAGCGTAGGTTGGACATGGCTCGGCCGGCCCAACAAATTGGGTATCGGGTCGTGACATATTTTTAGTGGTGGCCCATGCAGGTCCAGACTTAAGTTGTTTGGTTACGTTATTGTACCAAGCATGCCTGCAATTAGGATCTAGGACAACTTATTAACACTAGGGATAAACATTTAGAACACCTAGAGGATTTCTAGGATTGTAACGTAGGAGAACTCTTCACAGCATAGGACCGTTAGCTATAATTAGCCTCTTGTTTGTATTTCAGTGGGTCAATTTAGACCAAGTTTGTACCCTTAGGATAACCCCTGAGGATCTCACTCTAATCTTATCTCGAAATCTGTTTTCACCTGTTTCCATTTGCTATTCCTTAATTTGTTGTTGAAATCGATTTCTGATTTTCGTTGTTGACTTTGATCTTGCATCGTGATAAATTTTGTGGATTGAATTATGATATATCCTGATAAGGTAAACGTCTGCTTTAGTTATGGAGTTTAGAATTTATCGCAGCCATATTAGCTGGTATGACAAAAACATAGAGCCTGATTTTGGATATACTATCCTATTCATAGAATTTAGATTTTCTCGCAGCCATACCGGTTGGCGTGGCGAGGATTCTAGATAATACGATTTTAGGGTGTATACCATAGTTATGACTCTATCGTTTATTGCATATAAGCTTACTGGTGTGGCGAAAATTCTGGCAACATGATTTCAGGAAGACGTTTATGGTTATCAGATATATCTCAACTTGGTTTAATTCGTTATGACCGATTGAGCAAGAACAAATTCTTATTATCATTCTTTCCAGTCTTGATTAACTCTGTTCTATCTACATCTACAACTAGGATTACAGGTTCTCTAGGACTCTCCAATAGGATTGCTTACGCGTTATCTTTTTGGACATAATTATTTTTGTGTTCCATCTTTCCTATGACCTGACTAAACTCTTTTTCGTTAACCTCTTGGGTAATTCTTCTCGTTATGCATTCCGTTGTCTTCGTACCATTCTTGGAGATATTCCGATAAACTTTCCCGTCTTGTTTGACCCTTTAACTTGTTTGGACACTGTTATTGATTGTTTGACCCAGTCTTAGGCTTTGTTACCTTCTACTTGATAGACGATCGAAATAGCCAAACCTTGTTAACTGATTCTGTAGTATAACTATAAATGTATGGTGTGATTATGATAAGTACTTTTCCTAGGAATTGGTTAGATTAAGATTATAGGACAAGTATAAGTGACTGAATGTAGTAGACTTGGAAACCATTAAGAACGATTGTATTGATAGTATGACTTGATGATAGGATATCTAAGATGGAGAAATGAAATATTATATTGTTGTGACTATGGATTGAGGATTAGAATCTTGTGCTTAGCAGTTTGAGGATTTAGCATTTATAAAATTTTGGTTGGTTATCTATAGCTAATTACATGTGATTAGAGGGTAGATCGATATGTGGATTGATATAGAATAAATTAGAATGAGTTATCATATTGCGTACGAGATCGGAAAGATATCAGTTAAAAAGACGAGGAACAAGACAAAGACATATGTACATTGGTAATTAATAAATTGGGAGTTTTGAAATCGAGAATTTGTATTCGGAGGACTTGTTGAGTAAAAAGAAGAAGGCTCTACGCCAATGATAAGAATTGAACGTATGATTTCAAGGAAAAACTGTAGGAAAGGATTGACGATAAATGATGCCAAGGAACTGTGGATTGATGAAATAAGGATACTTAGGATATGATAAAGAAATCCAGTATTTACAATTGAGGTTGGAAATATGATTGATGATTAAGCATTATAGGCTTATAGACATACCCAGAGAATGACCTATAGTTTAGGGTATACATAAATGTTTCATGTTAGTATGGAAGATTTTAAAGGATATTTGACGTAGTTATGATAGAAGGACCTTTGTTGAACCTGAACCAAAAAGATTGTAAAAAGAAATAGAAGAGATGATTACAAGGGTAGCAGATTGAGTATCGTAGCCAGAGCAGCTACGTGATATAATTTGACCTATTGGATGATTTTTAATTTCGAGGACGAAATTCTTGTAAGGTGGGTAGGATGTAAGCCCCCTGAATTTCAGGGCTATTTTAAAATTTTCTAAATAAATTATTTTCGATAAGTGTTTTATTATTTAATTATTTTTGATCATTAATGTACCTTTCCATGACTTTGACTTCTGGAGCGTCAGGGATGCCAATCTCTGTAACTCTCTTCAAGAGTTTTGAAGTAAACAAGATTATCTTCATTTTGATATATCCTGTCCCACTTAAATTTGTTCCCTTGTGCTCTTTTTGTATCGCGCAACTTCGGGTCAACTTAGACCAATTAATCATTGAATAATTATTTCCACTTTTATCTTTGATCATCGTTTGCACGTCGCCGTGACTTTTAATTTAGGAGCACCAGACCAGTCGTTTTCTCAGAACCAACTTCTCATAAATGATCTACTCGAGACGCTCTTCACCCATGACCTTCGTGTCCCACTCAGACACTCCATTTTGTACTTCATTTTCTTCGCACAACTTCCGGGTCAATTTAGGCCGATTTATTTTCTACCGTAAAACCTGATTTAATTTCCAATTTAATTTCAGGACCCGACATTGACCCAACCTAGCCGACCCAAAGTATGGACGTGGCCCACATGAAGCCTACTACCCACATGACGCTTGTGTCCTATTTATTGGAGTCCCCGCATATTATTTATTTTCTCGTGATTATAAATCCCTATTTTTAATTCAATTATTGCACCCGGTTCGATTTTGACCCGACCCGGCTCGACCGAACCCGAACCCAAGCTCCACGTTGCCCTTTCATGACTGCCCAAATACCCTACATAATTTTTCTATTTCTCCTATTTTGAAAATATCTCTCCCTCTCTCTATTTTACAAATATCTCATATATATATATATATATATATATATATATATATATATATATATATATATATATATATATATATATATATATATATATATAACTCTCTCTCTCTCTCTTCTATTATTTACTACACTCCCTCACCCCTCTCTCTATATTTTCTCTCTCCTCATTCTCTCTCAAATATCTATTCTTTCTCTCTCTCTCTCTTCTATATTAATATAATAACACACACTCTCTCTCCCTTTACACCTACACCTACACCCCCTCACTCCCCTCACAGCACACAACCCCCCCCCAACAGTTGGCCGACTTCCTTTTTCCCCCTTCTCTCTCTTCTAATAACTACTCTTATACTCTCTCTCTTTCTATTAAAACACACCCACACTCACAACTCTCTCTCTCACTCAACACACAACACCACCACCACTCCCAGCCAACAGCCGACCCCCCCTCACTGTCGAACTCCCCACCTCCATGCCCGAGCTCCTCCCTCTCCTTCTCCCTTCCTCATCACCATCATCATCCTCACTCCACCACCATAAACCATCAACACCATCACCACCATGCAAACCACCACTTCCACCAACGCCACCACCTCCACGTTCACTGTGCCGCCCCGCCGTGCGTGCAGCCGCGCCGCCACAGCCACCACTGCCGGGCAGCCGACGTTGCCGTGTCGCAGCGTGCGCTCGCGCGCAGTAGCTTTCTGCACAGCAGCAGCAGCTGCAGTAGCAGCCGCAGTGGTTGCCACACCACCGGCGCGACCACCCCGGTCGGCCCCCGGCCACCGGCGAGACCCCCCTAGGCGCGCACGCCTCTGACGAACACCCCCCTGGCCACCGCCATCCTCCCCGGCGCGACGCATAGCCTATTCTTGCGTTTTGAACGAAATCCCGTCGTGACGCGCGAGTTTGGAACTCGGAAATGGCACCCCGTCGCAGCGACTTCGTACGGATTTTTTGGTCAATCCAGTCGTTGGATCGGCGAACTCCTTGCTCCGTCGTAATCTTGGTATATCCATCTTCACTTCTGTCAATTTTCGTCCGTTAATTTCGTCGTTTGATACCTCAAAACTGGCCACCAAGTTGACGTTTTAAATTGAACTGTTTTTGGACAATTTCGTGGAGCCGACTTCGTCAGCTCGTAACTTTGCCGTTGCAGCTCCGGTTGGCGCGCTACCAGTTCCTGTGCGCATCTGGTATAACCATCTTCCTGTCTCCTTTAGGTTTCGTTTCATTATAAGCACGTTCAGTTAATCGAATTCGACGTCAAAGTTGGCCGTCCGAATTCTTTAATTTGCACTTGTTAAATTATATTTTTGAACCCGAGACTCCAGATTCAATTTCTGACACCACCAGTAGACTCGTGGCATCGTTCTGGCATGTTTTCATATAAAATTTGCTTGATTTGGAGAACGTGGGCCCTGGCACGTATTTCGGTACAAAGCGGGTTCCACTTTTCGAGTTAACGGGTCACTTTGAGATCGGCTCATCGGAATCCAATTCCGGATATACCGTTGAGTTCGTATCGTCATTCTGAACACGTTGACATATAATTTGCTGAGTTTTGAAGACATTTGCTCCGGCACGCATTTCGGTGCAAAGCGGATACCAAGTGTCCGCGTCAATGTATCATTTTGAGATCGGCACGTCGGAATCCTATTTTGGACATACCGATGGGTTCGTATCGTCATTCTGGATTCGTGGACATATAATTTGCTAGGTTTTGTAGCCTTCTATCCCGACACGTTTTTCGGTGCAAAGTGTGTCCAACGGCGGACATCATTTTGATCCGAAATTACCGTTATACCCCTGTATCTAAATTGGACTTATGGGTAGGCTATCCTAGCTAATTTAACCGTTCTGGACACGTTGGTGATATTTATTTTATTATCCGACGACATCTGTAGATTTTGTTTGTGTATTATCCTTAATTTATAATTAATTATTTTTCCAGAAATTGTTACTTTCTATTTTTGGATTTATATATATATTTTAATTGCTGTTAAAATCTGGAAAAAATTGTATTTAAATACTATATTAATTTAGATAATTTATTATAATTTTTCCAGTATTTAATAAGTACTTTTGGTATTTTATAAAAATGGGAAAACAGAACTCATTTTCAGGATTCATATGTTTGCTGATTTTTAATAATTATTTATGAAGGTTATAAATCCCAAAATAATTAGTATAAATTTCTATAATTAACAAGGATCATTTTGGTACTTTATTTTATATATATTTAAGCTTTTTGTCTATCTCAAAAATTATTGGAACGTAGGGTACAGTTTGATTTAATTATTGCGTAGTTACGACTTTCAATGTTTTGTGTTGTTTTGAGTTATAGTAGTATTGGACCACCCCCTACACTAGTGCAAAGATCCTAGGAAGTTAGTTTGTGTATAGTGGCACTCCACATTAGACTTTTATACTAGGTCCCCACTTAGTTAGTGTCCAGTTAGGAGTCGTGTCTCACCACTAGTGTAATATTGAACATAGCTTAGAACTGAGTTTGTATATCATTATTGACAGGACATCGGACATCTATATCTTCGTACTAGTATTCTTGCTTTGCTCGAGGCAAGTACATCTACAAACTCATTTACTGTCTTTAATGCTAGAACATGTATTAACCCTGTTAAAAATACTGATCCTTGAGGTAGCAAGTTAAATCTTCACATGTTGTATTACTTACAGTACCTGACATGCTTAGGACATTTCTTATATCTTCACATGCTTCTTACTGGTTCTTAGTACATGTTTCACTATGCATTATACTACTCTGAGTATTCACATGTTTTATTCTACTCCAAGTACCTCCCATGCTTATACTGTTCTCAGTATCTCTCACATGTTCTATATCGTTCTCGTATCTCTCACATGTTAGAATATGGGTTATGGAGAAACTGACAGTTGAGTACGTGATCACGACCCCCTTCTCCGTACGTATGTACCGAGCAAGGTTGACATTTTATATGTATACCTTGTCGTAGGCTTTATCTCAAAGCGGATTTGTGCGTATGTACATCTGTCGCCGTTTCACATGTACAGAAGTACATTTCATTATGTGTCCCTAGCACATTGTACATCTATTGACCGATCACGTACCTGCTACAGTTTTAAATATTACATATACATCTGTCTCTATGACATATGTATCCTTGCCATGATAGATTATGAGATATACCATGATTCCAGATATGCCATGTGCCCCTATGTTACTATGATACTGTGATCCCAGTTGTACCATGAGGCTATGTTTTCCAGTATTTCCTGTTTTATAGACTTATCACACCATATTTTTTGTTGTACATCTCTTTCATTATATGTTCAGTACTTTAGTTGTAGAGGTTGTACTTGCTCCCGTCCTGACAGGATAACGATATAGGTATACTTTTCGAGGAGGAAATGCTATGTGTTACATATTATGACACTGATTTTGAGGACCTGGCCTTTGCTCCAGTAGAGGCCCCAGCGAGGAACCTTGCTTAGTTATCTTTCTTGTATTTTGAGATAAGACTTTGTCTATACTTATATTTGGATACTGAACTTTGTCTCCAGTTAGATACTTTGGTTATCTATTATTAAGTCTGTACTCGTTTACCTTCGCTTATAGATGCTGTATTGTGATGAACTTTAAATATGATTTTAGAACTGCTAGCTGCTTAGATCCTTTATTGTCTATTCTTAGAACAGCTTACTACGCTTTGACCAAGCGTAGGCTGGATATGGCTCGACCGGCCCAACAAATTGGGTATCGGGTCGTGACACGTTTTGATTCCGCCTAGGCCGGCCACGGTTTTCCCTCTCATCGTCCGTGCCGCAGAATTCTTCCACATGACGGCCACGGTATTCCCCCCCCATCGCCCGTGCCGTTTGTCCACGACCATTTTGTATTGTCTTGTCATTTTAACTTAACGGCTATCTCCGAGCCGTAGGCTAACCCTTAGCCATAATGCGTTATCGACCAGGTTGACGTCCGTGCAGCGCGGGTAGCGAGTCCCGTTACACGTGCCCGTCATACCTGTCGCTAACGTCTTTCATGTCTTATCTTTTATTCACTCTTTCATTTCTTTCTTTCACTTGTTCGTTCATTCATTCATTTATTCACGTATTCATTCATTCATTCATTCATTCGTTGATTCATTCATTCATTCGTTACGCAACTCCCAGTGCGGGAGTCGCCTTGGCGACCCATCGGTCCCATAGTCTTTCAATGTTGCTATACTCTACTCGGAACGACTATGTTGATAGTCTTCCCATTTTATTGTTGTAAACCATTCATTGTTTCATTGTTGAATGCGTAAGGGACTTGAACGTAAGCTTGTGCCGTAGCACGAGCGTGGAGCACGGTACGAGAGTTCTCATATTTTCCATATTTCTTTCCATATTCTATACAAGCATGTAAGATGGGATTGTTCCCTTAGCTAGGTGCGTTGAGTCATTCATTTATTAGCATGTGTTGTGTTATCGCTTAGCAATTCTATCAATAGTGTCTGTATTGTTATGTGTCTAGGCTAAGCAAAGACGGGTTCATCGGAGCCACCCACCTTAGCGATGTTCGCATCGGCCGAGCGATACTCCGAGCGCATCTTTGAAAGTCTAAGTCTGGATTCATCTTGACGGGCCAATGTAAGCTTCGCATCGATTCTTCATCAGGTCGATGCCAACTCTTCGGGTCGACGGCTCGTTTGAGTCGTTGCACTTGTCGTTTGAATCGGCGTTCTGCTAGGGTGGAGCGGGTCGTTACATAATACACCACTCAAAATAAGTCTCGTCCTCGAGACTTCCTGAGTGCAGGTCATCCTACCATTCCTTAACTCGTGTCGTCGTATTTCTTAGACAATTCTATCGAACGGCTCTATCGTTCGATGGCATCAAACCAAGCTCGGTTATCCTTCCAAGTTCCGCGTCGCATACGTTTTGGTCGATTTTATTGAATAACTTTTTATTCATTTTTGAGTTGATGGTACTTATTCAATTCAAGTGTTTTTTTCGTCTTGGTTGCTATTTCTTCGTGTCATGGGACTGAAATACTCGCACGAGGCACGTTGTAATTCGTCAAAATACGAGTGTCGTAGGCTGAGGCAAACTCACTTTCGTTTATCTCGGTTATCCAGGTGACCCGATTCGCTTCTCAAGCGTTCGTGTCCACGAAATCAGTATGATTTCTACTTAGCGGGGTCGACCAAGTCTATGTAATTTTCGTCCGATTCAAGACCACGTATTGTACTATCATCGAGTATATTTTTCTATCAATGGTTCAATTCGTTATACCAACTTTTTACTTGTACGATATCGATTCCACATCATTCACTTGTTTAGAGCCAATCTCATTGTCGTTCACGCACACTCTGCTCACATGTTTCTTGGATTCCGAGCCATGCTCGTACTAGTATCGATCCTTTACTTAACGCAATTTCAAGATCTTCGACACTCTTCCATTCCTTAAGTCTTGCCTGAACTCAATGTATCACTTGGCTGGATCGTGCACGCATTCCAAGTGTCCCTAAAATACATGCATTCAGCCATGCCGCATGATCTAAAAATTTGTCATTCTCACTCGAGTCGCATCGTGCACATACTCAAACGTCCCTGAATATATGCATGTCAGCCGAATCTCGTGAAGGGTATTCCTATATTCGTGATTCACATTATCCATCCCTGCCAATCCTCAAGATCAATCTTTCGATTGATAACTCATGAAACAGGATGTCTCGCCTAACCGCTAGGCCATCTTTTCGAGGCTAAGTCAATGTCAGGATTGCAATCATAGTTCCCCAACAATAATGCCAATACTGACCCCAATCCTAGGGTCAAACCAAAGTCAGTAGTACGGGATTTTCTACCCAAGCTCGCGTTACTCAGATTTCTAAACATCGAGCACGATCACCTATTCGCATCAAGGCATTCATCGTGCACCGCAACGAATTCAAATCCATTCAAATCACTAAATCGACATACTTCACATATCCATTCTAACCAATTCATGTATTCGATCACGGATTCATCTAGCTTTGACAATATGTTGCGCCCCAATCTCACGCGAGTCCGATTATCCACGGTGTTTCATGAATCACCATACAACGCTCCCGTAGAATAATCATTCTCATCGGGACGTAACTCTTGCTTGCGTCTAGACTAATTCATTCTCGATACGCGGATTGGACCTACGCAATCCTCAAGCCCAATCATCAAGCATACTGAGTCATTCTCAAGTTCACCTTCGCGTCACCACAAGTCGAAGCACACAAATTGCCACGCCATGCTAGTTCAATCACCCCCGCTGTATGAATCACCATATCAGCGCTCACACGGAGTGATCGCCCTAATTGGCGCGATACATATGCGAGGCTGGAGTTGCGCTCGCATAAGACAAGCATGTCGACGTTGGGGTTATCGTCGAAGTAAATCCAAGCATTTCATTTCATCCAATCCAAGTTCGATAGTCCGATCATCATTCGTTCAACCAGAAAATCCTCGAGCCAAGTCTATATTTTCCTCGACACGTTTCAATATTCCGAGTACAGCATCCATCGGAACAATAACATTTGCATGATCTTCATTCGCCGAGTCAGAGTACCCCCGAGTTATCGTATATCGATCTTTGATATGCCTCAATACCATCGACAATATGCGTAACCTGACGATCTTCCTTTGCAACCGATTTCGAGTCGTACGTTGATGCTGTTGTCCGAGTTGGATATTCCACAATTTCATTTAATATTTAAGATCAAGTTCAACTGCTATTCCTCAAACTAGTTTCAAGATCGTTGCTCAAACTCAAGTCATAATTCATTTGAATCGATCAGAAATTGTACGCGCGATCCTCTAAGTTTCCTCGATCAAGACCATTCATTTTCATTCATCGTTCCGAACCATTTTCTAATTTGCGTTGCCCATTGACAAGTTGTCCAGCGACATCTCGTTCGGGACTTTTGAAGTCACGGCCAACTAAGCGTGACACGTTCTAAGGCTTTGCACGATATCATCGCTTGCCGACATACTCGTTCTATCCGCATATCCTTTAGGCTCGCTCGAACAATTTCTCTGTTGTCCATACACCACTCAGGGTTCGAGCCACTCGACTAGTCATCGACACTTATTCTTATTCTTCCTCAAAGCTATCACATACACCACTCGGGTTCAAGTCATTCTATAAATCCTCAATCACATTCGCATCATTTGCTAAGTTATTTTTCAGATTCGTTTGACGAATCTTTAGCGTAATCGCTCACGTCGTATCGACGCGCTAGGTCGTTCGCACTATTCTTCAAGATCTAAATCAATCTTCCATGTACGCCTAAGCGTGAACTCGATAGCATTCCTATCGACATACACTCTAAGTGTAGCTTGTTCCCGATCGAGCGGTAATTGATATCGCTCGCAACTCGATTGTACCAAAAAGTCGAGGCGCACGACACGCGGACTAAGTTGTGCCGCATAACCATCTCGTGCGGACTATATTCGAGTTTGTACGCTCACTTATTCTCGTTCGAGCGACAACCGATCTCGCTCGCATCTCGTTTGTACCGGAAGGTCTGGGTGCGCGATACTCCGCACAACTTAGCCAAAAGGCTGCGTGCAAAATCATCATGTTCGAACTATGCTCCGGTCTCATGTACTTCATTTGCTATTGTCAGCGTAAGCTTATTAAAGCACGCACTGCGTTTGCTAACTCTTAGCATCGGTTCCTTCCAACTCAAGTTCGTCGTGGTGGCACAAAGGCCTTCGCCTATCGATCCCGTCCAACCGAGTACCCGTACGAGCTTTTAAAAATATTTAGACTTATTATATGGAACATCCCAAGGCACAACGAGAGAGAGCGTATACTTCTTTTTCCAACGACGAGCTTTCAAAACTGAGAAATCGATGTAAAGTCCAAGGACGTAAAGCCGTGCTCTGATACCAATCTGTCACGCCCCGTTCCCGTAGGAGCGATCGTCCTCGCTAAGGCGTGATGCCGCACGGGCCTATGTTGCGCCCGTGCAAGGCCAAGTCCAGGAACGGCCGATTTGAGCTAGGCCACAGAGTCGCACAGAGTGTCCCCATTGCAGCGAAAAGTAAATAAGCACAAGTAGAAACGAATTCGAACTCTTTATTGATATTTAAGAAGTTTACAAGCGGCGCTAGGCCGGTATTACAAGTCGCTCAAGCTCTCTCTCTCTGAAATATAAAAGGACGTGCCAAGTGGCTTACAACATGGAATGATTCATGGCGATGTTCCAATACATTATGTCATGTATATGGTGCTCCAGCTCCTTCCAACGCTCCAAGGCTCGAGAGATAGCTCCGTGCCTTAGCACGTTCGTGGGAAGCTCCGTACCGCCGGCGTCTCCTGCATCCTGCAAGCAGACTGTGGGGTTATCAGTACATTGTTATGCACTGGTGGGGAGGCTAGATTGCCCACAATGCTATCATTACCAAACACATTCCATTCACTTTTGTACATCTCTATCATTCATTGTCTTTCTAATCTTGCCTTAGGATCAATTTCATGGCATATGTCATAACCTATCTCGTGTTGCCAAATTCAAGTGACGCATGAAAATACATGTACGACTTACCCATACTTATCGTCCGGCCTTCCCTGTCCAAAGTAAACCAAGTTAGTCAACAATTCATGTGTAAAAACATAACGTAATTCTTGGAAACATTCAATATCAAGGGCGTGTTCCTGCCTCAGTTTCTAGCCTATCATAGGCACGTTCTAGCGCGTCGTAGGCATGTTCTAGCACGTCGTAGGTATGTTCAAGATGTCATATTTCCAGCATGTTCAGGACGTTACATTTCAAGCATGTTCAGAGTGTTATATTTCAAGCATGTTCAGGAGTGTTACAGTTCGAGCATGTTCAAGAGGCACTTGTTCATTTTACTTAGACTACTTTGATTTCAATGCAAGGACTTGTACGTTGATAGCCACCAGCAAAGCCCACTTAATCTATATGCACTGGTCGCTGGCATTACAAGCCATTTGGACATATCCCCTTGGTATTTCCCAACTTAGCATAGGGTGATGGCTGGTACACCCCGTTAAGTCTCTTGAATATACCCTGCACTTACGTCCCCTGGTACCCAAGCCCGCACCCAGACAGACCGTAAGCCCCGTTTTGATTCCGCCTAGGCCGGCCACGGTTTTCCTTCCATCGCCCGTGCCGCAGAATCCTTCCACATGACGGTCACGGTATTCCCCCCATCGCCCGTGCCGTTTGTCCACGACCATTTCGTATTGTCTTGTCATTTTAACTTAACGGCTATCTCCGAGCCGTAGGCTAACCCTTAGCCATAATGCGTTATCGACCAGGTTGGCATCCGTGCAGCGCGGGTAGCGATCCCCGCTGCACGTGCCCGTCATACCTGTCGCTAACGTCTTTCATGTCTTATCTTTTATTCACCCTTTCATTTCTTTCTTTCACTTGTTCGTTCATTCATTCATTTATTCACGTATTCATTCATTCATTCATTCATTCATTCATTCATTCGTTGATTCATTCATTCATTCGTTACGCAACTCCCAGTACGGGAGTCGTCTTGGCGACCCATCGGTCCCATAGTCTTTCAATATTGCTATACTCTACTCGGAATGACTATGTTGATAGTCTTCCCATTTCATTGTTGTAAACCATTCATTGTTTCATTATTGAATGCGTAAGGGACTTGAACGTAAGCTTGTGCCGTAGCACGAGCGTTGAGTCATTCATTTATTAGCATGCGTTGTGTTATCGCCTAGCGATTCTATCAATAGTGTCTGTATTGTTATGTGTCTAAGCTAAGCAAAGACGGGTTCATCGGAGCCACCCACCTTAGCGATGTTAGCATCGGCCGAGCGATACTCCGAGCGCGCCTTTGAAAGTCTAAGTCTGGATTCATCTTGACGGGCCAATGTAAGCTTCGCATCGATTCTTCATCAGGTCGATGCCAACTCTTCGGGTCGACGGCTCGTTTGAGTCGTTGCACTTGCCATTTGAATCGACGTTCTGCTAGGGCGGAGCGGGTCGTTACAATCCGCGACCGCCCGGCGGTCTCCTCCGTGCTCGCCCCTCCCCTCCGACCTCCGTAGCCGGCCCTGGGCTTCTTGCTGAGCAACCCCCCCACCCACCCATCCCTCCCTCGGATTCCGTGCCACCTCGCACAGCGTTCCCCCTCGGGGGGAGCGCACCCCTCGGGCAGCGCAACCGCCTGCCCCCCCTTGGGCCACGCGCCCCACCTACCACTAATTTCGAATTTTCGAATTTCAAACCACACCGAGCCCGTTTCCGGAGCAACAGTCTTCCCAAAAAAAATGTTTTACCTATTTATATATATAGATATTTATTTATCTATATATATATATATTTATATTTTCTCTAATGCTGGTTTATGTAGGTCTTTAGTTAGGACTTTTGCAAAGGGTCACACCCTTACCTTGTAGGAACTTGGGCTATCTTCCGGTTCCAACCTCCTGTTTTTCCAGTTCAATGAAGGCTTTAGCCATTGTTATATATATATATATATATATATATATATATATATATATATATATATATATATATATATATATATATATTGAAGGAAAGGTACTTCATTAATGTAAAAGAAAATGAGTATACAATCTCACAGCCTCCTCATATATAACACCAGGCCCTATGAATCTCAAGCAATCATACAATTAATGTCCCCTACTATATTATTTAGAATTCCAGCTATAGACGTTGCCTTCTTCTCAAAAATTCTGGTGTTTCGCTCTCTCCATACATGCCATACTACTGTCAGGAGTCTTATTCTTGCATGTCTGTATATTTGGCTTCCTCTGCTCTCCATCACCTTTACCTCCTCTATGGTCTCCAGAAGACCATGTCTGCTAGTATTAGGAGTGTCCGTCTGAAGTCTGATCGATTGCCAAATGAGATTGGTGCAGGTACATTGAAAGAACAAGTGGTCCCTTGTTTCAAACCCATTGTCGCAGAACACGCAGTTGGTATTATGTAACTGTATGTTGAACTTGACGATTCTCTCCTTTGTTAGCAGTCTATCTCTGGTAGCTTTATACATACATAGCTTTATTTTTTATGCCACCCCCGTCATCCAAACTATGGGAGCCCAGTCTACCATTGGTAATGAGTCTCGTAGGCTCTCGTATGCTAGTTTGTGAGGGAATTTACCTGGGTTCGCTCCCTCCCACACCCAGTAGTTCGCCTCTCCTTCCTCGTCAATTGGCATCCGTTCGATTTTATCTTTGAACCACAGGCGAATGTATCTATCCTTTATATTCCACCTACCATTGGTAATAAGCTCACTGACATTAGATTTGCTTCCAATAAGTTCGTACGTAGGCCAGCCAAGCCTATCTGCCAAACTTGCTTTGTTTATCCACGGATCAATCCACACTTTCGTCGCTCGCCCATTACATATAACCCGTTGTATTCTTTGTTTTAACGACAAGCGTTGCTTCAAAATTAATTTGTATGTAACAGACGCATTATTATCGACGTTAGTCACCCAGAAGTTCCCTTCCTTGTCGTATCTATTGGCAGTCCATATTTTCCATAGTGAATTTCCCTCCAGGTACCTCCATGCTAACTTGAGAATGGCAACATCTCGTAGTGTTTGAAGCGAACGCAGTCCGAGACCACCCTCCTCCTTTCTTTGACACAACTCCTCACATGCTATAGTATGCAGACCTCCCTTCCAAATAAAATTAGCGCATAATTTTTTTATTTTTTTGGAGAGTACTCTTGGGGATAATAATAGCCTGCAGCCAGTACGCTGTAATAGCCAGAATAGTAGATCGAACAAGTTCGATCCTTCCTCCAAAAGACAGAAGCTGCGACTGCCACCCATCCAGTCTGCTGTGAACATATTGAACCAATCCTGCACAATCAGTACCCTTGGCGTAGTTGACCGAAAGTAGCAAACCAAGGTAGCGGACTGGAAGTTGTCTCCTATCGATTCCCATTAAGGTCGCCAATTGTTCCTGTTGCGGGCAATCTTTGTTGAAATAAACTTGGGATTTGTTTCGATTCAGAGTCAAACCCGTCAGTTGGCCGAATCGATGAAGTACCAGGTTGAGGTGTTCGACTCCTCTAGCTGTCGGTTCCATAAGCACCAGGAGATCGTCTGCATAGATAAGGTGTGACACCTTCGGCAAGACTCGGCGATAGAGGGGTGTTATCTGTTTCTTGTACACCGCCATATCCATCAAACATGTGAAGTATTCCATAACTATAGTAAACAAATATGGGGACAGAGGGTCACCCTGGCGTAGACCTCTATTGCTTCTGAAGTACCCATGCGGTTGACCATTAACAATGACGGAGAAGGTCGGAGTTGATATGCATTCCTCTATACGGTCCACCCACCAGCTGTCGAACCCCATGCTTCTCATCGTCGCACAAACAAATTTTCTATTCCCCATATCATATGTCTTGCGAAGATCGAGTTTTATGCAACTTTTCTTCCCTCCTGGCTTATTGAATTCACGTACCAGTTCGTGGGCCAGTAGGCAGTTTTTCGCTATTGATCTCCCCTTAATGAATGCCGATTGATTGAGTGAAATGAGACCCGTCATGGTTTCCTGCATCCTTTTGCACATTAATTTGGTGATAATTTTGTAGATGAAATTGCAGCATGCTATTGGTAGAAAGTCACCAAGATCTGTTGCTCTTTCCTTCTTTGGAATTAAGGTAAGAAAGGTATGGTTTACCTCTTTTAGCATTCTTCCGGTGCGGAGAAAGTCATGTACAACTCGATATATATGACCTTTGAGTTGTTCTCAATGTTTCTTGTAGAACATAGCATTGAACCGTCGGGACCAGGTGCTTTATTCGGATCTGCCGTATTGATAATATCTTCAATTTCTGCCAATGTTACTTGCTTTCGCAGTAACTTATTGCCTTCTTCTGTTACTAGGCGCTTAGGTACGATGTCAGGAAATTCATCTCTGTAGCCGGATTGGTTATAGAGCTCATAATAATATTTTATGGCTTCTTGTTGTAATTGAGCTTCCTCTCTAATTTCTATTCCTTCTCTGTCATTGAGCGCAGTCATAGCGTTTGAGTGTTGTCGAGTTCTTATGGTGGCGTAAAAGAATTTTGAGCACCGATTGTCGTCTTTTAACCATGCACATTTCGCTCGTTGTTGGAGGTGTACTTCGGCTTGTTGCCGGAGACTTTTAACCTCCGCTTGGACCCGAACTTCCGCGGCCATGTACCCAGCATCATTAGGATTAGCTTGTAGTTTATTTTGCAGCTCTTGCAATATTTTTTCTTTGTCCTCAATAGCAGACTTGGGTCTGTTCTTATCCCATTGCTGAAGCGCATATTTAACCTTCTTCAACTTCTGGGTTAGCGAGAACTGTGGGCTGCTATTTACGTGGCATTCCAATTCTCTTGCTTTAAGCCCCTAGATTTAAAAAAAAAAAAAATAGTTTTTATAATTTTCAATTACATTTAATTTAAATACGTATTTTGTAGCGTATTTCGTATTTTCTTGGTTTTTGTAATGCCTTGAAATTTTTTCTAACTTATAGATTTTTTCTTGGCCGACATACCGTCCAGACAGATTTTCTACATTTTAGATATTTTCGATTTTAGATATTTTGATGAATAGTGTTTTGGATATTTTGATGAATAGTGTTTAGATATTTTCATGAATAGTATAGAAGCACCCTATTACCCAATGAACATTTGGTTTTGTTTGAATGGCCATGATTGACTTAGATTTTGACATGGATCACGATCCGACGGCTAAGATTAATTCCCCCTTCTATATAAACCCTTTCACTTTCTCTCTCCTCTCTCTTTTCATTCTCTTCACTCTCTCTTCATTTCTTCTTCCTTTCTCTTCCCTTGGAGCTTTGCTAGGAGCTTGGCCTTGAGGTCTAGAGTGTGGTTTCGTACCCCTCTTGGTGGTGGACTAGAAGATTAGGCTTGGAGCTTAACCTAGGCAAGTGTATCCTGCTCAAAAGTGGCATGACCATACTTTATTTTTATTTTCCATGGAAACTAGAGTTTTATTGGCCTATAATTTGCTTCTTTAAATTGTTAACATGTTTAGTATATAGCACTTTTGGTTTTGATTGACAGTATTGCGTAGATATGAGTTTTTAGATATGATTTTCAAGTATTTTGAGGTTTTAATCTATCAAATGTTTTGATTTGTGAAAACTAATACTTCCATGTTGTTGGAAATTCAATTCTATTCAATTTTGACTTTTGAAAGTCCGAATTTTGATTTAAAATGAAGTTTTTATGGCCGAAACAAGTTTTAGCGAAAATCTGGATTTTGTTGCTGTTTGGAAAAATGGTATACCGCCGGTATGCCGCAGTATACCGCCGGTATGCCATTTTTGGCACCAAAAACTTACTGTCTTTATTTCGGTATACCGCCGATATGCCGCAGTATACCGTCGGTATGCCGTTTTATGCTGTTTTAGGCTATTTTTGTCCGTTTTTGATATTTTCTCGATTGTAATAGACTCTTAACATGATTAGATGACCTTGGATAGTTAAAGAATGATTGTACACTCTATATATATGGTACATGCTTATGTTCACGTATTGTTCTATGTCCAAATTATAGATAGTGGCCTGTTATGGTGCACTCCAGATTACTATATATGCCTAGCTCGATATAGTGGCTCGTAGTAGCGCACTCATGACTTGATTTTCTTATTGATTTTTAGACCCTAGAAAGTTAGTTTGAGTATTGTGTCACCCCACATTGGTCTCCTATGCTAAAGTCATCATTTTAGCTAGGTGTCCAGTCCCAAGTCGTATTGCACCAATTAGTGTCATAGTATTTTAACTTAGTATAAAAACTAAGTTATTGTATTTACTTCTACAGTGACGAGTTACTGGACATTCATAGCACTGTTATCGCAGCTTGTTTTATTTTGCTTTGCTAGAGGCAAGTACTTTCTACGAACTTTACATATTGTTACATAAATGAACTGCAAACCCCACCATGTTAAATGCTGATCCTTAGAGTGACAAGTTAGATCTCTACATATTGTACTTTCAGTTACTACCATGCTTAGAACAGTCTTTATGTATCTCTCACATGATAGAATATGGGTTATAGGAAAACTGATAGTTGAGTACGTGATCATGCCCCCATTATTGTACCGAGCAAAGTTCATTCTATATGAATCTGCGCCGTAGGCCATTATCCCGTATTTTTGTACGGATGTACACCTATGCTTGTGCACTTGTACGTATGTACATTTTATTTATATTGTGCCTCAGTACATTGTACATCTATTGACCGATCACGTACCTGCTACAGTTTTAAACATTACATATACATCTGTCTCTATGACATATGTATCCTTGCCATGATAGACTATGTGATGCCATGCTTTCCAGTTATTCCTCTCATGTTTATTTTCATGTTTCATATGCTAGTTTGTTAGATTCAGTACTTGCTCCCGTCCTGACAGGATAACGTTGTAGGTGTCCTTACTGAGGAGGAGTTACTCTGCGACACCTATTATGGAGTTACTGCCGAGGACCCGGCTTTGCCTTACGAGGATGTTCCTGCGGGAAACCTCGCCTAGTTGTCTTTTGTATTATTAGACTTTTGACAGTAGTCATGTATTAGACTATACATTTTGCAACTGGACATGTATCCAGTTTTACATTTCAGTTCACTTGTACTTGGACATTTTACTATATATACGACGACTTTTGTGTTTGGAGCATTTATGATTCTTCTTCACTTATAGAACTGCTAGCATATTTAGTCTTATCCTGTTGTCTTTAGAACAGCTTACTACGTTTTATCTCAACGTAGGCTGGACATGACTCGGCCTGGCCCAACAATTTGGGTAGCCGGTCGTGACATGTTTTTAGTGGTGGCCCACGCAGGTCTCGACTAAATGTTTGGTTACGTTAGTGTACCAAGCATGCCTGCAGTTAGGAACTTAAGATAATTAGACAAACATTAGGAATGACGCTTAGAACACCTAGAGGAATGCTAGGATTGCAACATAGGAAATATATCGCATGTTTGCTACTATAATTAGATTTTCTTGCATGTGATTGCTTACTTTAAATAAGTCCTTATAAGTACTTTTTATTTGTAATTTAGATGGTGCTTACTCGTTCATCCCAGCATGTTACACCCGAGAACGGGGCCCTCCATATCCAGTCAGCTGACCAGTTGACTGATACACCTCCACCTACCACACTCCCCCACTCCACAAATCCACCAACCCAGATACCTCCACCACCTTCCACATCGCAGACCCGGCAGGACCCGATACTTCCACCACCCCCTATCACTATACCCACCCAGGCTTCCGTCACACTCGACGGGACCCAGCTGCTCACACTGATCCAGGGGTTCCTAACAACCCATCAGGAGCAGACTACCCTACTCCGCCAGAGCATGGAGCGTTCTGAGGGACGTTCCGTGGTCCCACCACCTGTAGAGCCACGGCAGAGAGCGGGGACGATTAAGGACTTCATGGGTCTGAATCCCAAGGAGTTCTCAGGGACTGAGGGCATAGTAGTAGCTGATGACTGGCTAGATTCAGTAGAGAGAAAGCTTCTGGGAGTTAGGATGCCGGATGACCTTCAGGTCGAGGCAGCAGGATTTCTGCTGATAGACTTAGCCGGAGTCTGGTTCAGGAATGAGCCATTGTTTGCGAGAGGGAGAGCCACCTGGGACCAGTTCAAGACCCAGTTCAAGAAGAAATTCTTCTCGACCACTGCTAGAGTAGCCATGGGACTACGATTCCAGAACATCCAGCAGGGGAACCGTTCTGTCGATGACTATGCGGCAGAGTTTAGTCGCCTGAGCCGTTTTGCTCCTAGTCTGGTTGCTGATCCAGAGGAGATGACCCGTAGGTTTTGCCATGGTCTAGTTCCAGACATTGGCATTCTTATAGTAGCAAACGGTACGACTGACTACTACCAGAGCCTAGAGTTAGCCCGGAGCATCGAGGAGCGTCTTCTGTCTAGCAAGAGGCCGGCTTCTGTACATCATGAGGGACTGTCCAAGCGTCAGGCTTTCCAGCAGAGAGCACCGATGCCGCCACAGCAGACTTACCGTCTCCCTATACCACATCATCAGACCCCGCCAGTTAGAGCCCCGGGACCCCGACAGCAGCAGCAGAAGAGAGCTATATGTTCTTTCTGCGGAAGACCAGGTCATGACTTCGCCGTCTGCAGGAAGAGGTTGGGGCAGTGCTTACTTTGTGGGTCTGCTACCCATCAGCTTCGGAACTGCCCAGCAGCGAAGCCTAGAGGACCACTCCCGACTCAGCAGCAGAGGTTTGGGCAGCATCTGCAGCAGCAGAAGGGACCTCAGGGGAAGGTTTATAGCCTAGCCCTTGAGCCAGAGCCGGAGCTGGTTTCGGAGCCGGATTATTTAGCTGACGTCATCACAGGTCATATTTATTTGCATACTTTTCTAGCTCTATGTTTGTTTGATTCTGGTGCATCTCATAGCTTCCTATCATTAGAGTTTATGCAAGAACATCATTTAGTATCTATACCTACTGCGGAGATTAGTAGAGTAATGACGGGAGGAGGACCAGTGCCTATTAGAGCTAGCTATAGATGCTCTATTACTATAGCCAGAAGAGAGTTTGAGGGGCGATTCTTTGTGATGCCACTCCCCGGTTATGATATCATATTGGGGATGGACTGGCTTAGCTATGCCCATGCATCTATAAACTGTCATGAGGGTAGTATTTTGTTCAGTCCCCCAGGCACAGCACCATTCAGTGTCAAGAGGACAGGGCCGGAGATCAGCCTAGAGCCGAACTGTTGTGCCACAGTCGGGGACGCAGCACCGCCACACCCTATCATTAGGGAGTTTGTTGATGTATTCCCAGAGGATCTTTCAGGACTTCCGCCTGACAGAGATGTGGAGTTCACTATAGATTTAGTGCCGGGTTCATCACCAGTATCCCGGGCTTGCTATAGAGTGAATCCCAAGGAGGCCATAGAGATGAAAGAGCAGATTGATGACCTGTTGAAAAAGGGTTTCATTCGATCCAGTGCTTCTCCATGGGGAGCGCCAGTGCTCTTTGTGCCTAAGAAGGATGGTACAGTCCGGTTGTGTATTGACTACCGGGCCTTGAATGCCATCACCATCAAGAACAAATATTCTCTGCCCAGGATAGATGATTTGTTCGACCAGTTGAGCGGGGCGAAGGTGTTTTTCAGGATAGACTTGAGATCCGGGTACCACCAGGTGAAGGTTAGGGTAGCAGACATCCAGAAGACGGCATTCAATACGAAGTACGGGCAGTACGAGTTTCTGGTGATGCCATTTAGTCTCACAAATGCGTCAGCTATCTTTATAAACTTGATGAATAAGATATTTCACCAATATCTGGATAAGTTCGTCGTGGTGTTTATCGGCGACATCCTGATATACTCGAAGACGCCAGAGGAGCATGCAGAGCACTTACGGATAGTTTTGGGTATTCTGAGGCAGGAAAGATTGTTTGCCAAATTGTAGAAGTGCGAGTTCTTTTTAGACCGAGTGGAGTTTCTCGGCCATGTAGTCACTGGAGATAGAATCTCGGTGGATCCCAGGAAGATTACTGCAGTTGAGACGTGGAAGGCTCCGACGTCAGTTTCAGAGATCAGGAGTTTTCTGGGTTTAGCAGGCTATTATAGAAAGTTCATCCAGGACTTTGCTAGGATAGCTGAACCCATGACGAAGCTGACGCGGAAGGACGCAGAGTACATTTGGTCTGAGGACTACCAGACAGTATTTGAGGAGCTGAAGAGGAGGCTGACGACCGCTCCAGTTCTGACTTTACCTTCAGGTTCTGGAGGTTTCACCATATACAGTGATGCTTCTGGGAAGGGGCTAGGATGTGTCCTACAGCAGCATGGGAAAGTGATTGCTTATGCATCTAGGTAATTGCGGACTCATGAGAGGAATTATCCTACCCATGACCTAGAGTTAGCTGCGGTGATCTTTGCACTCAAGTTATGGAAACATTACTTATACGGAGAGCGTGTGGAAATCTTTACTGACCACAAAAGCTTGAAGTATGTGTTCACGCAGAAAGAGCTGAACATGAGGCAAAGACGATGGTTGGAGTTGATGAAGGACTTCGACATCGATTTACAGTATCACCACGGAAAGGCAAATATGGTGGCGGATGTGCTGAGCAGGCATCCGATGGCATGGTACCTGATGATTGATCAGCATTTGCGGGAGGATCTGGAGAAGCTCGGTATCGAGCTAGTTCGGCCAGGATCAGTGATACAGATGATGGCACTTGACATTCAGTCAGGTTTGATGGAGCAGATCCGGGAGGCACAGTCTACAGATGAGAGCCTTCGCAGACTTCGACCCCAGGCTTTAGCTGGATTGCTGGATGACTTCACTATAGCAGAGGATGGATCCTTGAGGCATGGCAGCCGATTGTGCGTGCCAAAGGGAGATCTAGTAGAGGCAGTCTTGTAAGAGGCGCACCGATCGAGATATTCTATTCACCCTGGTGCTAACAAGATGTACCGTGACTTGCGGGAACATCTTTGGTGGCACGGGATGAAGAGGGACGTATCGCATTTTATCTCGAGATGTCTAGTTTGCCAGCAGGTCAAGGCGGAGCGCCAGAGGCCAGCTGGTTTATTGCAGCCATTACCCATTCCCGAGTGGAAGTGGGAACATATTACGATGGACTTCGTTTTGGGGCTTTCTCGTTCCCAAGGAGGGAAGGATGCCATCTGGGTCATCGTAGACAGGCTGACGAAGTGTGCGCACTTCATACCCTTCAAGGTGGGGCTTTCCACCGAGAAGTTGGCAGAGCTATACATGCAGCAGATAGTTCACCTACACGGAGTGCCGATGAGCATCGTGTCAGACAGAGACAGCAGATTCACATTCCACTACTGGAGGAGCTTGCAGGAGGAGTTGGGCAGTAGGCTCAAGTTCAGTACGGCGTACCACCCCCAGACAGATGGGCAGTCCGAGAGGACGATACAGACACTGGAGGATATGCTGAGGACTTGCGTGCTGGACTTCGGAGGATCATGGGAGAGCCATCTGCACTTGGTAGAGTTTTCGTACAACAACAGCTACCAGGCCAGTATTGGTATGTCTCCTTTCGAGGCGCTATATGGACGACGATGCCGCACACCGCTCTTTTGGGATGATGTCGGAGACAGAGTTATGCTTGGGCCGGAGATAATCACGGATACAGCAGAGGAAGTCCGGATGATCAGAGACAGGCTCAGAGTAGCTCAGGACAGGCAGAAACACTGGACTGATGCTAGTCGCAGGCCGATGGAGTTCGCAGACGGTGATATGGTGCTAGTGAAGATATCACCTACTAGAGGGACGATCCGGTTCGGACGAGGAGGGAAGCTGAGCCCCAGATACATCGGGCCATTCGAGGTACTTGGCAGGATCGGAGAGGTAGCTTACAGGATTGCACTTCCACCCAACCTAGCAGGAGTTCACGACGTCTTTCACGTATCTCAGCTGAGGAGATATGTTCCAGACCCCAGTCATGTGCTAGATCACTCAGAGTTGGAGGTCGGACCGAGCCTTACAGTTTCTGAGCAGCCAGAGGAGATATTAGACAGGAGAGAGAAGAGGCTGAGGAACAAGGTTATACCCTTAGTACGAGTAGCTTGGAGCCGTCACTCCCCAGGTGAATCTACTTGGGAGAGGGAGTCGAACATGAGGGAGAGATATCCTTACTTGTTCGACCCAACCGCTGCGAGGGAACCATCCGTTCCCGCTTGATACCCTAGAGGTTAGTCTTAATAATAGCCTTAGTCTTTTGTTTGCATTGCTTGTTATGTTAGAATGTTTGTAGAGTCTTCTATCCTTGTAAATTTTGAGGACAAAATTTTTTTCAAGGAGGGAAGATTTGTAAGCCCCTAGATTTCAAAAAAAAAAATAAATAGTTTTTATAATTTTCAATAACATTTAATTTAAATACGTATTTTGTAGCATATTTCGTATTTTCTTGGTTTTCGTAATGCCTTGAAATTTTTCCTAACTTATAGATTTTTCCTTGGCCGGCATACCGTCCAGACAGATTTTCTACATTTTAGATATTTTCGATTTTAGATATTTTGATAAATAGTATTTTGGATATTTTGATGAATAGTGTTTAGATATTTTCATGAATAGTATAGAAGCACCCTATTACCCAATGGACATTTGGTTTTGTTTGAATGGCCATGATTGACTTAGATTTTGACATGGATCACGATCCGACGGCTAAGATTAATTCCCCCTTCTATATAAACCCTTTCACTTTCTCTCTCCTCTCTCTTTTCATTCTCTTCACTCTTTCTTCATTTTTTCTTCCTTTCTCTTCCCTTGGAGCTTTGCTAGGAGCTTGGCCTTGAGGTCTAGAGTGTGGTTTCGTACCCCTCTTGGTGGTGGACTAGAAGATTAGGCTTGGAGCTTAACCTAGGCAAGTGTATCTTGCTCAAAAGTGGCATGACCATACTTTATTTTTGTTTTCCATGGAAACTAGAGTTTTATTGGCCTATAATTTGCTTCTTTAAATTGTTAACATGTTTAGTATATAGCACTTTTGGTTTTGATTGACAGTATTGCGTAGATCTGAGTTTCTAGATATGATTTTTGAGTATTTTGAGGTTTTGATCTATCAAATGTTTTGATTTGTGAAAACTAATACTTCCATGTTGTTGGAAATTCAATTCTATTCAATTTTGACTTTTGAAAGTCCGAATTTTGATTTAAAATGAAGTTTTTATGGCCGAAACAAGTTTTAGCGAAAATCTGGATTTTGTTGCTGTTTGGAAAAACGGTATACCGCCGGTATGCCGATTTTGGCACCAGAAACTTACTGTCTTTAGTCCGGTATACCGCCGGTATGCCGCAGTATACCGCCGGTATGCCGTTTTATGCTGTTTTAGGCTGTTTTTGTCCGTTTTTGCCCGTTTTTGTCCGTTTTTGATATTTTCTCGATTGTAATAGACTCTTAACATGATTAGATGACCTTGGATAGTTAAAGAATGATTGTACACTCTATATACATGGTACATGCTTATGTTCACGTATTGTTCTATGTCCAAATTATAGATAGTGGCCTGTTATGGTGCACTCCAGATTACTGTATATGCCTAGCTCGATATAGTGGCTCGTAGTAGCGCACTCATGACTTGATTTTCTTATTGATTTCTAGACCCTAGAAAGTTAGTTTGAGTATTGTGTCACCCCACATTGGTCTCCTATGCTAAAGTCATCATTTTGGCTAGGTGCCCAGTCCCAAGTCGTATTGCACCAATTAGTGTCATAGTATTTTAACTTAGTATAAAAACTAAGTTATTGTATTTACTTCTACAGTGACGAGTTACTGGACATCCATAGCACTGTTATCGCAGCTTGTTTTGTTTTGCTTTGCTAGAGGCAAGTACTTTCTACGAACTTTACATATTGTTACATAAATGAACTGCAAACCCCACCATGTTAAATGCTGATCCTTGGAGTGACAAGTTAGATCTCTACATATTGTACTTTCAGTTACTACCATGCTTAGAACAGTCTTTATGTATCTCTCACATGATAGAATATGGGTTATGGGGAAACTGATAGTTGAGTACGTGATCATGCCCCCATTATCGTACCGAGCAAAGTTCATTCTATATGAATCTGCGCCGTAGGCCATTATCTCGCATTTCTGTACGGTTGTACACCTATGCTTGTGCACTTGTACGTATGTACATTTTATTTATATTGTGCCTCAGTACATTGTACATCTATTGACCGATCACGTACCTGCTACAGTTTTAAACATTACATATACATCTGTCTCTATGACATATGTATCCTTGCCATGATAGACTATGTGATGCCATGCTTTCCAGTTATTCCTCTCATGTTTATTTTCATGTTTCATATGCTAGTTTGTTAGATTCAGTACTTGCTCCCGTCCTGACAGGATAACGTTGTAGGTGTCCTTACTGAGGAGGAGTTACTCTGCGACACCTATTATGGAGTTACTACCGAGGACCCGGCTTTGTCTTACGAGGATGTTCCTGCGGAAAACCTCGCCTAGTTGTCTTTTGTATTATTAGACTTTTGACAGTAGTCATGTATTAGACTATACATTTTGCAACTGGACATGTATCCAGTTTTATATTTCAGTTCACTTGTACTTGGACATTTTACTATATATACGACGACTTTTGTGTTTGGAGCATTTATGATTCTTCTTCACTTATAGAACTGCTAGCATATTTAGTCTTATCATGTTGTCTTTAGAACAGCTTACTACGTTTTATCTCAACGTAGGCTGGGCATGACTCGGCCTGGCCCAACAATTTGGGTAGCGGGTCGTGACACTTGCCACCACCTCCGGATATCCCTCCACTTCCGGCCATGCATTGTAATATCGGAACGGCCGTCTTTTTGCGATCGTCTGTATTTCCATTCTAATTAGGATGGGAGTATGATCGCTAGTGCCGCTATACAATCCTTCCACGCGAACCAGTGGAAACATATCAAGCCATCTGTTATTACATATAGCTCGGTCCAGTTGGCAGGCTACTCGACTAGTTGTGGATCTGTTGTTCCAGGACCAAAGATGTCCCGTTCTGTGTACACATTGCAGTCCCGATCCAAGGAGGCAGTTCTGGAAGTCTGCTAAAATAGAATCGGGCACTGTCCTGCCCCCAATTTTTTCAGCTGTAGTGAGAATTGTGTTGAAATCTCCGCACAATAGGAGAGGGGTGTTATCTCCTATGCCTGATGCAATGTGGATAATGTCTTCCCAAAGCCGAAATCTTTTCCTCCTATCATTGTGTTCGTACACCGCTCCCAGTATAACATGCAGACCACCTTTGTTAGTGAAATCAATGACTATAATTTGATCAGTGAGATGACGTACCTGACCGGACCAAACTTGCGAGTCCCATTGTATCCATATGCGTGCCATATCATAATGCTGTAGATCATGGATGGTCTTCCACTTGTGCGGAGTCCGTTGCAGCAATCTCGCTTCTATTTTGATTTTGCTCTCAATAATAGCGACAATCGAACACTTGTTTCTTTTGATTACGCTCTGTATCTCCTTCCACCGGCCAATAGAATTGGCCCCCCTGACATTCCAGGTGAGGAATGTCATTTATTCACTTGGTGACTCGTCCCGGCAAGGCTCTGACTTTCTCCTGGACGTGCGGAAGAAGTCATGTTCTCATTGGTAGTGCATGCTGTAGCTTCTCTTTGTAACATAGACCATTTTGGATTGGCCATAGTGAGGGCTTTATCATGAGAGTCTTCATTGCTGCTATTTCTTCTATTAGCATGATCACCTCGTGAAGTCTCTGCATCATCCTCTCTATTATGATGTGTTTTGTTAACCTTTGGGTCCTTAGAGCCTCCTGTTGTTTCAAACTCCTGAGATTGCATCTCCATACTATTATTTTTATTCCCCAATTGGACATTCGAACCCCCATATAACACTAAGGCTCTGGTACTATCGCTGTTGTCTGCTTGATTCTTCTCTGGGATCGAACGTTTCCCAAGCATTGATGAATTGCTACTGTGGACCACATTGTGCTCGACTTCATGCTGAACATCCACCATGTGCTCCTCCTGGTTGATGTGTACATGAGGTTGTTCATCTCCCATATCCATGCTCCCCTCTCCCTCTTGATGTGTCGGCTGGATATCTACTGCTGTTGTATTCTCCACTATGTCGTAGCAGTGGTTCTTTATGTGTCCGAAACATTGATACTTCGAACACGATGGGGGTACCCATTCATACTCAATCCTTTGTGTGATCCATTCACCATTTGGTAGGACGAGATCAATTTGTCGTGGGAGATCATCGTTTGCTTCAATTTCTACGAACACCCGAGCATAGGAAAGCCTCTGGCGTCTTGCCGTGAGGAGGTCGGTACGTATAGGCTTGCCAACCATGCTAGCTAATTTCATTAATGATGGGTTACTCCACAACTGTGGTGAGAGCCACGGGAGTCGAATCTATATAGGGACTGATGTTAACCGATCTTTCTCAAAGCTCGATTCTGGCATCTACCTCTTAAGTACTACTAGCCGCCCATCAAACGTCCACGGCCCCCTTCCAATACCTTCTCCAGATCCTCTGCTAGGAAGAATTTGACAAAATAAAATCCGTTTTCACGAGAAAAGATTTCCATGTCGCCCTTCGGTCGCCAAACTCGTGTAACAAACGCCCGTAGTTGCCCATAGAATGGTTTGTTACCCAACACATACATGATAAGTGTATGTTTCCAATATTCGGTGGTTTCCTGGATATCTTCCTTGGTGATTTCGACCACTTTTCTCCCATTAATGACGCTTGGTTCTATGTATTGCAGTTCTACCTCCTCCTCCACCATCGATGGTTTGCAAATATCCACCCAGGATACCGGTTTAGGCATTGCTCTTGGCGCGTTCGACGGTGTATCCGCTTGGCTGGCCTTAACAGCGGCCTCCG
Source organism: Iris pallida (assembly GCA_029216955.1). NCBI lineage: Eukaryota > Viridiplantae > Streptophyta > Magnoliopsida > Asparagales > Iridaceae > Iris > Iris pallida. Next base: position 1,496,687 of record JANAVB010013596.1, read on the forward strand.
CTCGTCCTCGTGTATTAGCATTGGGTTTGTCACCCCCAGTTTCCAGAAACAGGGGTATTTTTATCATTTTTCATTTTAGAATTATTTTAGAATTATTTATTTATTTATGATATTATTTTGGGGTTATTTGAGTCGGGTTCGAATTTCAGCTCAATCCGACTTGAAACGGGGACTCGGGGTAGTTTTGACTCTAGTGGGACCCACACACTAGTTAGCCATGGCCCACATGATATTTATTTTAGTTAGTGGTTAGTCTAATTTTTATGGATAGGGTTTGGTTAGATTAGAGACTTAAAATTAGACTAAAATAGCCCCGACTTAAATCCTTTCCTAATAATTAATTAAATAGGCTAGTGGGGGTATTTTAGACATTTCAAAATAGGACAAAACCAATCCTTATGGCCGGCCCTAGCTAGGAGGAGGGGTTGTGCCTCTTTGATATTTTTCCACTCTACTTTCTCTCTCTTGCTCTTCCCCAAATTTGTTAGAGAGCAATCCCTAATCAAACCATCACCAAATCCTTCCATTTTCTCACCAAATCTTCATCATTCCTTCTCCATTCAAGCCAAGGAGGGAGCTACCCAAGTTTGGGAGGATTCGGAGCTCGTTCGTGTCCTTTTGGAATCTCTATGTGTCGGTGTCGAGTCGGAAGGCCTTTTCCTTTGAATCTCTCTCCCGGATGGTATAATCTCTCTTCTAAACCACCCCAACATGCATATAGGTTGATTTTTGACCCATATGAATGACCTCCATGGTTATATCTCCATTTGTGTCCATTTCGTGTCCATTTGGAGGTCATAGGAGTGTCCTTTGTGTTATGGTTGTGTCCTAGTGGAAAAAGTCCCTAATGGACACATGTATTTTATCATATATTGATTAAATGATTATTTAGAGATTTAATCCCAGATTTTTATTAGTTTAGAGATTGTGTTTCCAATGTATCATATTTCTAATATCTATATGTATATATATATGGTGATATATATTAATCTCTATGTATATATATATATATATATATATATATATATATATATATATATATATATATATATATATATATATAGGTTTATATATATGTATATATATACTATGGTATGTGTTTGTGTGGATTGGTGTTTGGATGGGGACTAGAGGATTTCGGCCAAGACATGGAATGAGTGTGTGTGTTTGTGTTGGTAGAGGGGTGTGTAGTGGTGGTGTTTGATTAAATGGTTGAGAGGGGATGAGTGTTAGATAGAGGAAATGTAGAGGAGTATTTGTGTGGGATTATAGGGGGAGGGATATCCTACTGAAACAACAGCAGTAACAAGCTTAGATGGCTGTCATTGCATCTCATTCCACCCCATATGCAGTCCAGATTATTACCCCCACATACCACTCCATTTCAGCCATTAACAAGCCTATGTTGGCTGTCCCTTTGCTCCTGAAAACCAGTCCTTTACACACCACATTTCAGTCCACTTGCCCCCCTAAATGACAGTCCCTATGATCCATCTAACTGTCCAATATCAGTCCATATACACCACTTAAACACAGCCAAACATACCACCCAACTTCAGTCCCAAATCGGCCCTACAAACCCCCATAGCAGTCCATCAAAATAGCCCCCTTTCCCAGTCTTGTTTAGTCCAAGGAACAGCCTATATATAGAAGCCCCAAACCTGTCATTGTATCCCCCATGGACAGCTACTAAATAGCCTCCTAAACCTGTCAAAACAGTCCACAAACTCACCCTTGGCTGCCCTATAACAGTCCCTAGATTTCAGTCCTAACAGCACATACATTGCTGTCCCAAAAATAGCCCTTGTTAGCCTTCATTCAGTCCAATACACCCACCTAAAAACCCCACATTGTTGTCCCAAATTAGCAACCTTAAAACCTGTCATTGGTTGTCCTATTTTCCAGCCCATACACCCCACTATTTCAGCCTACAAACCAGTCCATATTAGCCTAAAACCCAGGCCCCTAAACCGGCCTTGTACATCCTATTTCCAGCCCATAATAGTCTCTCAAACATAGCTCCATCTACTGCCCATATTCACTCCACATATTAGCTATGTGTGTGAGTGTGTGTTATGAGGTTGTGTGTGTGTGTGTGAGAGCCTAAATGAGTATAGCTAGTAGCTTATAGGATAGCCTATATCTAAACTAGTAGGAAAACCTATAGGAGGGCCTATGAGTGTGGTATATGTGAGAAATATATGTGAGTGAGTGGGTGTATTATGTGAGAGTGAGTGATGTGAGGATATATGATATAGGTAAGGTAATAGGGTAAACCAATACACATGTATCCTAACATAGCTTAGATATCTAGGATACCCATAGTTCTTGGTAGGAAAAACCTTAGATAGGTTGGTATCTAACTACCCTAAGGAGCCTAGGCTAGTATCTTGGGTATTAGCGGGGTTTCCTTGGGATTGGACAAGGTATCGGGATTTACCTTGGTAGGGTAATGTGAGTTTTACCTAGGAATAAGGTAATTGAGTTTGGAGTCTAAGATAGGGTTAGGACTTGATTTCCTTGGTTGGTAATGATCAAATATAGTGCTCATAGACTAGTTTTGACGTCGGTTGACCATTTTGACCAAAAGTCAACAAAAGTCTACTGAGAGTCAAACTTAGTCTTTAAGCGACTAGATTTGACCGAAACCAAACCAGAGTTGACTGAAAGTCAACAGTTGGTCAACATTAGACTAGTTTGACCTTGGGTTGACCTAGAATTGACCAAAGTTGACCAGAGTTGACCAGGGTTGACCAGTTGACCAAAAGTCAACTGTAAGTCAACCTTTGACCCCGTTTGACCTAGTTTGACTTGGATTGACTCCCAGTGACCTAGTATGACCTAGTATGACTCAGTTTGACCTAGATTGACCTAGTTTTGACTTAGACTTGCATTCATGACTTTTATTAGTTCCTTTTTCAGTATAAAGCCCTGTTTGACTCATAGCATCTCATTTTAGGTCTGTGATTACTCCGAGCGTCTGTTCACCTTATCAGCTCAGGACCACAGGCGAGTACATTCACTGATAGTTTTTATTGTCTTGATATCTACTATATCCGATTTAGTTGTAGTGTCTTACATGATTCCCGACACGACGGTTCACGGACTAGTATACGTTGGATCCTGTCATGAGATGTTATTCCCAGATTTTTTTTGGTATGTTGGTATGTGATATCCATGTTCATGTACTTATATAGACATCGATTTGGGAGTGGACTGATCACCTGCTTTCGAATCTGTGTCATGATGTGCCATGTCCGGATCCATGATACTATTCGGGAATGGGGGAATTATTAGGGGTTATGTGATCAAAGCCTCCCTGTCACTATTTTGCTAGCGCCACCCTCACCTCACGTAGGGTGTAGCAGATACCCCATGCCAGGTTATCCAGGTTGGCCGGCATGACTCTCCGTTGAGGTTACCGCGGATTGCCGGGCCAAGTGGATAACCCCACCATGACTCCCTAGCCGATCACATATCGCTCTAATAATTCAAATCACATTTTACATTTATTGTCGTATCTTATATTTCCAGTTCAGCTTTACCTTCTG